>JAQPZY010000968.1:600000-859668 GCA_029931535.1 Margaritifera margaritifera
TAGGTCGGGCCCCTCCATTATTCTAACTGAGTTGTCCTTATGGCCTGTCCAAATGTTTTTTGATCTAATTTGCCAAACAAAACCTTGAGTCCACCGATGAAATGCGTCATTTTCATTTTTAAGTTCTTGAAAGGACTGGTAAAATTGTTATATTCAGTCCTTTGCTGTGGTTTCATTTGTAGGTCCCTCACACTTTTGAAGATGGTGCGTTTAGTCGTATCAAAAAGCTATAAACTTTGTGTATACGAAGTGAAGCATGTGACCTATGTCTGAGGAACAACGATAGTTGTTCTTTCTATTTCATTGGTTACCTTAATTAGCACTCACTTGCCCTACATGTATAATGACCTGTCCCTTACTCATGCTTTCAGGATATGGCATCACTGGTTAAATATATCAAGTGGTACTTTTGTGATTGTTGACAATTACGCTAAGCTAGGGTTTAGCTACTTATTAAAGCATCACCTTAAATGAACAGACATAAATGTCTTGTATTGTAAGTAATTTAGTTCAGAGAGTTGGTAGCAACTGGTTATAATTGTTTGGAGTGGGTGTTTTGTTTACTTATGCCACATCCTTCTACATTAACGTGAACTAATTATGAAACTTTAAGCTATGGTTTTTACGGATTTGAAAAAAAATTACCCATTGCACTCGGACTTCATTTGTTTTCAACCTCGTTCAAGCAGCATGTGGAGATTAATGCAGTGTTCAAAAACAAAACTTATATAAGTCCCCAGATACTTTTTCCTACAGATCATTATGAAATATGCTGACTGTACATTGACCTGAGGGCAAAGCTGAAGACATACAAACAGCCAGAGATCCAAGAGCAGAGTTGTATGCCACAATTATTAAGAATTATACATGTAAATGTGCAGAAATTTTGAAATTGTTAGAAATCATGTTGGTTGAGAGCCCCTCAACAGCAGAAAGCAGATGCTTATAAACATCAACTCTGCTGATCCAATCGGTAACGAGGATATTGATAGAGCAATTACACAATGGTTGACATCAGGGACTGAAGGAAAACATTCCATTAAGTGAAATGGAATCAGAATTTTAGTAAGCAAAGAGACAAATGTTGTTTGAAATGACTGTAAAGCATAAACTATTTTGGTACTGAGGACTGGTTTATATCAGGACCTGGAGAAAACACTATACTGTAATTTTGGTACTGAGGACTGGTTTATATCAGGACCTGGAGAAAACACTATTATGGTACTGAGGACTGGTTTAAATCAGGACCTGGAGAAAACACTTTACTGTAATTTTGGTACTGAGGACTGGTTTATATCAGGACCTGGAGAAAACACTATACTTTTAATGAAATCAGATCATAATTGTAGAAAACAAGATCACAAATTTTGTCTGAAGTACACTATTTAGAGAGGCAAATAAACATAGAAAAAGAGCCAATTTATTTAAAGTATAGCAATTTCAGTGGTGTCAAAATAATAGTAAAACACATGTCCCTTCGGTCCAGGTGGAAGTTGAATCATGGCAAGTTATTTTTTTTTGTAAGCCACTTGCCCTTGGCCTGTGTTTAAACAGAATTTTTATTGAGCATTGAGTAACATATTTATTTATTTATTATTCAGCTGTGATTGCTATTTTGGCATCTGACTAGCACAATCTTTTAGATCGGTTGTTGGTCCTTAACAGGACTGTTTGAGTTCTCAAACAAATTTCAGCTTTAAACTGCAAAATATCCTCCTGATCCTGCTTTTGAAATACTTCCTAATGCCCATGTTCCAGCTATTGCTGTTGTCTGTCTGCAGATGCACCAATGTACTGGGGTGGGTGGGGGTATTTAGATCAACGATTGAAACTTGGTATTTTTATACATCATCATTAGAAGGTGTGTCACAAACCATATTGGGGTCCTACCTTTAAAGTCAAGTTTGCAGTTTAATATTGTAAGTTTTACTTCACACACTTTTCATTCCACTCTGTATAGTTATAATTGTTCGAGAGTAAGGGATACAACTTGGTATACTTATACAGCATCATTAGAAGGCAAGTTGCCTGCAACATTGGGGATCATATCTTCAAGGTCATGACCAAATATTTTTAGTTTTCTATGACACTCTCCATTTTGTTCAGTAACTTTAGAGCTGTGTGAGATTAGGGGATGAAACTTGGTATAATTATATATCATTATTAGAAGGTGTGTTGTGGAGTACATTGGTTGTCTTGCATGCAAGGTCAAGGTCACAGGTAAATATTTAGTTAAATAATAGTTTTCCATCACACTTTTCTTTCTGCGCTACAGTAGAACCCTTTCAGCTGTAAAGATGAAACTTTCTATACTTACACATCATCTTTAAAAAGTGTCTCATGTACCACATTTGGGGTCGTATTTTCTAAATCATGATCATGGGTCAATTTTTAACTCTGCTGGTCAGACCAGAAGAGCTTATGGATGGCGAATGGCCTGTTGTCCAATGTCTTCACAATTTTGTTTTTGCTACTCCTCTTAAACAACTTGGAGGATTGTCATTAAACTTTACACACATTCATTCGAAGGTCTAGATGGTACTAAATGAAAATGGTGCTACTCAGACATCCAGTATGGCCACCACAGCAGCCATCTTGAAAATCCTATTGCTACTCCTCCTGAATGGATGGTCATGTCAACACGGTGTTTTCTTTAAAAAACTTCTTATGATGTCCAACTGGTTCTAAATGCAAATGGTGATGATCTGACATCCAATATGGCCACCATGGCAGCCATTTTGAAAACCTTGTTATTGCTACTTCTCCTGAATGGAAGGTCATATTGGCAAGGGGAGGGTGAATCTAGGCCCACTGGCAGCCCAAAATTCCCATCAACCAACCTTTTTATTGGGAGGGGGCCCCATAGTTAAGTTTTGTGAGGTGGATCAGAATGTCTTGCCACACCACTATACACGGTTTTGACCAGAAGACTTCTTATGATATCTAGTTGGTTCTAAATGAAAACTGTGCCACCTGGACAACCAATATGGCCAACACAGTAGCCATTCTGAAAATCTTGTTATCACTACTCTGCCTGAATGGATGGTTATATCAATATGGAGTTTTCACTAAAATACTTCTTTTGATGTCTACTTGATCCTAAATAATAATGGTACTGATCTGACTTCCAATATGGCCACCACAGCAGCCATCTTGAAAATCTTGTGATTACTACTTCTTAGGAATGGAAAGCCATATCAGCATGAGGTTTTCTTTGGAAGACTACTTATGGTATCTAGTTGGTCTTAAATGAAAATTGTGTCAATCTGACATCCAATATGCCCACCACAGTGGTCATCTTGCAAATCTTACCTCAACTCCGCCTAGATGGAAAGTCATATCAGTGTTGGATTTTCACCAGAAGACTTCTTATGATTTCTAGTTGGTACTAAATGAAAATGGTCCTGATCTGACATCCAGCTTGGCCACCACAGCAGCCATCTTGAAAATCTTGTTATTGTTTCTCTTCCTAAATGGAAAGTCATATGGACATGGGCTTTTCACCAGAAATCTAATTATGATATCTAGATGATGTCTATTCTGAATGAAAATTGGGCTGATCTGACCTCAAATATGGCTGCCACAATGAACATATTTGAAAATCTTGTCACTAATTCTCCTGAATGGATGGTTGTGGCAACATGGAATTTTCACCAAAAGTCTTCTAATGGGTCTAGCTTGTCCTAAAAGGAAAATATGGCTGCCACAGTGGCTAATTTGAAAATCTCATTGCTTGAGAATATCAGAGATGGTTTCAACACTCAGCATTTAAAAAGAAGAAATGGTCTTATCTTGAATTCCTGGAAATTCTTTTCGAACTGTAGAGCATCAGTCCTTTTGAAGGACTCTTGTTTATGTTTTCCATCACTCTTTCCTTTCCTCTCTATAATTTAAGAGCCATTAGAAATCAAGGGATGAAACTTTGTATACTTTTACATCTTCATTAACAGGCATGTCACATCCCACATTGGAGAGGGGGCCCTGGCTGGCCAAGTGGTCTAAGGCACTCACCTTTACAGATCACCCATATCTCACCTCTTTCCATGTGAGTTCAAGTCTCAGCTCAACCATTGTGGTTATGTGAGAAAGCTTTCCAGTAGCTTCCCCAGGGTCGGTGGTTCTTCCCTGGGTCTTCGAAGATTCTTTCTCCACCAAATATACTGGCTGGCATATCCTGTATAGCCTATCATGAGCTGAAAAATGGCATTAAACCCCACAAAACCAAACCACATTGGAGATCCGGTCTTCAATGTCATTATGATGGGTCAGTCTTTTAAGTTTTGCATCATACTTGCCTTCCTTTCTTTGACATTTGAGATTAATGGATGAAACTTGCTATATTTGTCATATATAACATTATGAGTTGTTTAAGATAAATTAATTAAATTTGGTACACTTGTATATTATCACTAGAAGATGTGCTCATTCCATGTTTGAAATTTTATTTGCAAGGTCATGGTCACATGTGTATATTTCATGGTTGCTTTTGTTTCTGCTTTATATCTTGAAACTGTTTCCAGTTCAATGATAAACCACTGTACACTTATATTTCTCTATTTGATGGCATCATATGTTTCAGTCAGGGTTTTATCCTCAAGGTCAAGGTCACATAATTTTTTTTCCCCTTTTTGTGCACTTTTACTCTAATGCTCTTTGAGATATAGACATGACACTTGGTTACTTTCCATTTCTGCCTAGTAACTTGTTGACAGCTCAGTCACAAAGGTCACAGCCAGATTTCATCATTGTATACTTTTGGTGACCTAATCACAGTAGGTAGGGAACAAAAAATTTCTGAATTTGCTTTTTGTTACTCCAACACTGCTACTACTTCTTATATTCTAATGAAACATGTATGATAGCATCTCGAAGGAATGGGCAATGCTTTTCTTTAATCATTAACTTCAATGTATCCTCAGAAACAAGAGTAGAAAAGAATCCCCCAAAATAATGTGAGACATATAATTGAAAATCCTTGTTTATTTGTGGTTCCGTTTGCAAAGATTACTTGATGTGCAGAGCTGATTAATTTTGTTTCTGCACTGCTCAGACTCTATAAATGACCAAACTCAAATACTGAGTAGATTTTATTTGTTAGGTCAGCTTATGGTATGGCCCAGCATCCACCATGTGTCGTCCATCATGCATCCATCAATATTTGCAATTGTAACTTCTTTAAAAAAAAACAACACTGGACTAATTTCAACAAAATTTGGTACGGAGCATCCTGGCATAAAGGACTTGCAAGTGTATGCCATTGATACCAGTCCATCATCAAATATGGCCACCATTTATAAAAATAGAAAAGCATTTAAACAACTTCTCAAAAACTGCTTAAAAGAATTTGACCCAATTTGATACAAACATCCTTGCATGGACATCTTTCAAATTTGTAAAACGCATGCTGATCTGCCATCAGATGTGGCCACCTAAAAATAGAACAATCTGTCAACAACATCTTCTCCAAATGTGCTGAACAGATATTGACCAAATTTATTGAAAGCATCATGGAATTAAGGGCTTTAAATTTTGTACCAATGATGCTGATCTGTCATCAAATATAGCCACTCTTACTAAAAATAGAAAAACCTTTAAACAGCTTCTCAAAAACGTCTTAACAGAATTTGACCAAATTGAACAGAAAACATACTGGCATGAAGGACTTTCAGATTTGTAGAAATGATGCAGATTCACATTCAAATATTGCCAGTAACAGCAGTAATAATAATAATAATAATAATAATAAAAATTCATGATAAAATAAGATGGGTTTTTGATCAAGACATGCATGTTTTAAGTGCTTCCTTGACCAAGAGATGAAAGGATGATTACCATGACCAATTACTAATTTTCTGATCATCTCAGATCTACCGAGGGAAATACTATGATACCAAAATTTGATGAGCCAAGCAACTCTTATTGCAACCCCTAATATCTAGAGTGAAACAAATACCATATTTGAATTGGTCCTTGGGGTGGGGATTTCCAGCATTCAGCTAAATTCTTTATAAGGACTGGTGGATGAGAGGGGTGACGTCTATCATAGAAATATTTTATAGATGCTAGGCCTGCAACTGTACCAGATGCAAGGATAGTTGTACTCAAGGAGAACAAAATAACCACAACAAAATCTTTAATCTTAAACACAGTGAAGCAAAGTTTTACTCAGTTTAAAATAGAGACTGGAAAGACAGAGTTGATAATGATTTATGTTCAGCTTCATTATGGGGACAAACATTTAGAGGAGTACTGATTAGGTTGGGGGGGGGGGGCAAAAATTGGACTCTGGAGATTTATTAGTATAGACAGGGTAATTTTTTAAAGACATAAAGACATGATGATGCATTTTTGTAGGATGTAATTTTTAGTGGAAAAATAAACCCAGGTACATTAATTTTTATATCATGAATGAAATAAACATGAACAGTATTGAGAATTAATAGAAAGTAATACAGTTCTAATAAGGTCCTTAAATGATCTTTAGAAAAAGAGATGGGAGTTGTTCCTTTCTATATTTGCTAAGTTTGAACATTGTGCTGTGTTGTGTATCTTTTACATCTGCTATCACATCAAAGACTGTTTCAAAGTCTACATTTGATAGCCATTAAAAATGAAAAAAGTAACTCCTTGTTTTTGTAGCTATAAAAAAAATTGTCTGCTGTATAAAGGGCACCTGACTTGTGCGTACAAAGCCACTTGTATTTGTCTTCAATTTACATTCCACTGCACGTCGGGAATATTTTATTGTGTACCCAGTATGGTTAGACTGTATTTTCTCATCAAGAGTTTCATTTAGATCAGTTCTTTCCTTAGATATGAAATGTAAACATACTGAATGGCTTTGAATGAATTGTAAAAAAGAATATTTATTTATACCACTTGAATTTGATGTGAAAATATTCACATTATTATTGGAAAAAATAATGTATAAAAGTGAAAATGTGTGTTTTTAATATAACAGTTCCATATAAAGAACACTTGTCCATCAATAACAAATTTGTCTTGTCCCATAACTGTTCTCTATATATATTGTATATTGTTTTCCATAAAACTTCATGAGAGGACCATTGCTTCTGTGACTTCCTTCTCTGACTCGATTGTCAAATCAATAATTCCAGATGTTATTTTGAATTTTGATTGATATGTTTTGATAGGAAGCAAGTTGAATGAACCAAATAAGCATCTTGCACACACTTTGTCATGTAGAATTCAACTTTAGAACCCAATTACATTTTGTTTTAGTGAAAGTCAGTCTTCAGAGTTCTCTGTAGTGAGAGTCTATGCTTCCAGGACCTCCAATTTCTGGTCCTGGACTGAGTTTTAAAAACAAATTGGTGTACAGTTTTCTGTTTACATAGAGCTATGAGCTTAACTTTTGCTGAGGAGTATAGAAATGACATGGTAACTTCATGCCATATACTGGAATTTGCCAGACAGGAAATACAGTGACATTTGAATTAAATGTACCAGGTATGAGAGATTATGTACAATAGCTGATACACATGAAATAACACTTTATGCCCATGTTTACTAAACTACCTCAAATATTAACAATAAATTGAACAAGCGACATTCACCTGTGCCAATGTAGTGTAGTTACTTCAAGCTTGTAGTAGTTGTAAACAATGAACATTTTGAATGCATGCTATCGTATTTTGATTTTGATATGAATCATAATGAGCCAGAGAGAGACAATATATTGAAGGATTGCTAAAACAGATGTCAAAAAATACAAAAAGTGTAGAAATAAACAGATTTACATTGTTCAAAAAAGTCAGAATAAAATAATGTCAACTAAAACACTCTCCCAGAAAATATTATTCACTGAAAAGTAGTTGTAATAGAATACGGTGGAAATGGATTTTGAGGTAAAAGTAGAGAATAGGAAAAAATATTTCTTTCTCACCCAGTTAATCGCCCTTCAGTATTTTTGTCAAAATATCATTAACAGTTTAGTATCTGTATTTTTTCTTTTTCTGTTTGTCTTGTACAACTTGCTTATTATCACTACACCTCTGCAAAGAGTGGGGATAATCCTATAATGCAATTGCTCTGATGCATTAGTCTGTCTGCCCATAGCAAAGCTTATCATCCCCTCTCCTTATCTGCTGGGATGATTTTTATTCCCATGCTTTAGCAAGGAGATATTGTGATACCCACCAACAATCAGTCCATCCATCCAACAATCCGTCTGTCCATCCATCTATCAATCTGTCCATAACCACATTACCTCCTAAACTGCAGGGTGGAATTTCACCCAGCTTGGTACCTAGGTTGCCCATGTAGTGACCATCTGCAAGAGGGGTAGGTTTCTTGGTCATATATACAAAACTTGCAGTTACAATGACATTTTTTATTATTTTTTTTACCAACATATCGGCACTTTTGTCATAGAATTTGAAAACCAGACCTACCATAATTACTGGCGTATAAGCCAGATCCAAATGCAAGCAACATACACCCTGATCCGCCGTCGCATAATGCACCGGCAGATCAGGGTCTGTGTTGTTTTTTCTACTGATTAGTCCTTACAAACTGCATAGACCCATATCTGCCGGCGCATTATTCAATGGCAGATCTGGGTCTATGCAGTTTGCAGTTGGTATAAGATTATATGCGAGTATATACGGTAATTGACTTTGGGGTCGTCAGAGGTCATTGCAAGCATTTTTGTACTTCACTGAGCTTATGAACACAGTGACTTGTATATATACAAATGAATTTTGACCAGAGTTTGTATTCGGTTGCATTCTAATAAACTAGTTGTGGGGTTTATTCTAAGATGTGCTCTTACAGGATTCTTTCTTATTTCTCAAAACTCGCATTGAAAAATCAACCAAATGTGCTGAAATCACTCATATTTTCAAACCATACCTTTATTTCTTCATTAAATCTATTTTGTATTTTTTAGACCCCCCACTTATTTTGAAATGGGGTGTAGGTGGGTGGATTTCCCTTCAAAATGTTCCTTTCTAGAATATAACCTAAAGTTAATAGTCAGCACTCTGACAATAATTTAAGGTCAAAGTCTTGACTCAGGTTTTTAGCTGTACTGACTTTTTAGCATACTAATACAAACAGATATGGATGGATTTTTTATCATACCTAGTTCATGGATATATCTGAAGAATACCATGAACCATGCCTGTTCAGTAACTTCTTTCCTTTTCTTTAAAAATTTTTAATTCCAGATTTTAAAAAAATTTGTACATGGGTTGTCTGGGACAAGTTCAATAATCCATGATATCAGGTTCAAAGTCAGAAGCCATGACAAAGAATTTTGTATTCCACTTACGTATCTTGCAAACATGTTAACTCAAATATGTACGAAACTATTTTTGTTACCAAACTTGCGTCTACATTTAGTTCCGTGTGTATCCTTTTAATTCTGTAAAGTATATACATTTTGTGAGTTTATTTTCTTTCTCACCAGCAGGAATGTTGCTGGAGGCAAAACAAAGCAGTCACAATGTATGTCCATCTGGCATTAACATTTGTTTCAGATTTCTGTAAAGGAGAATATTGCCTGTTTTTGTTTTTGGTGGATCATCATTAGACTTTGCCCACAACTGCAATAGGGGTGAGAAATGTTGAGATCAGAGGCAAAGATGTTAAAGGTCATGGTGGGGTGGTGGTGCAGATTTTAAGTTTTTAGGTGGCTGGTCAGCGGTTAAACGTTTTGGCTTTTGTAGTATATACATTTTCATGAATGCATCGTCATCAGACACTTGGCAAAGAAGTTTACCATGGGATATAAAAAAAACAACTTATGTGTCCATGGATACACATCAAACTTTGAATCAGAATTACAAGTGTATATGATGCATCCTGGGGGATGACATATCAAAGGGTGCAAGGTCAAGGTCACACTGTGAATTGGTTTTAGCTTTTGGGGTCAGATGTTGAAAGTTGTATAAAGTAGATATGTTTTCTGTGTTCATAAATGGATTATCAGATTGGGCACTCAAGTTTAACAAATCCGTAATGATGGTCTGTTTAAAAGGTCAATGGTCAAGAGTAAGGCTGCAGTGTTTACACAAGTTAATGGTTTGGTTTAGTTTACTGCCTATAAATGTTACAAAATTGGTAACCGTGTAAACAAACATGTACGTGGTACATATGGTGTTAGCAGATGAGCATATTCAAGTAGTATGTCTAGTTGCATTATACATTTTTTCATTGGTACATATATATATATATATATATATATATATATATATATATATATATATATATATATGTATGTATATATATATATTAGTATGAAACAATATCATATTGATCCTTAGGATGTTTTACCTGAATTGTTAGAAACTGTATATTCAGCAAATGTCGTCAGAAGAGTTAAAAGACGTAAAGCAAATGAAACTGTCTTGAGTTAATTGAAGAGCGGTATGTATATTGTCAATGGTTAACATATGAATAGCTGTCAGCTGTAAGCTGAATGTGCAGATTGGACAAAGGTTGAGTTTGAATAGTTTTGATTAAACGGCATAATTTCAGTTACTGTATATCATGTACATGTTTAGACATTTTGGTAAACGTTGCAGCCAAGGTCACATGGTACATTTGGTAGTAAGCTACCAAGCCAGGGCAGAATTTTGCAGGTGAGACAATATATGTATATATTGGGTTTTTTTAATGTTTTTTGTTGTTGTTTGGAACAGAAAATTGATAATTGTCGATGTGCCAGTAAGGGTGAAGCAGTCCTATTTTCTTCATAGGTCAATCCTTTTTCGTTGGCTTCTTAAATTAATGGTTTATAGCAACCAAAAATTTTGTACAAATTGGTTCCTCACAAATATGTGTTTTTACAGATTATCATATTCATTTTTATATTTTGTTATGACCCAGAAAAATGAAATATATGTAATATCAGCAAATTAATATAGCTATTAATATAAGAGTTATAATTACCAGACTTATTTAAGTGAGAAATATGATTGTGTGTGTGTATGTATGTGTGTGTGAGCATACTTTTACCAAAATATTCAATACATTTCATATTTATTATCTTACAATGTTACAGTTCTCTTCTCATGTTCTCATGTTCATTTACTGTATATAGTCAGTTATACGTCAAATCCAACTGCAAACTGCATAGACCCAGAATTGTTAGGATTAATCAGTAGAAGAAACAACACAGACCCTGATCTGCCAGTGCATTATATGATGGCAGATCTCGGTCTGTGTTGTTTGCAGCGGGACCTGATTTATAAGCGAGTATATATAGTATTTCAAGAGAAATACTGTAATCTAAGAGGCATCCCTTCCCAATGATCTTTCAGTAAATTTTCCATTATTCTTGTTATCAGTAATTCTCACAATAATGACCCACAATGAACATTCATTACAGTTCCTTTTATTTATGTACTAATCTAGTAACCAATCATACTATTTGGGAAGCATCTAAGTAGTTGAAAGTAACATATTTTTGTTTTTTCCTCTCTTCAGCAAGATGTGCACAGTTTCGAGATTTCATATTTCGTAAAATTGGTGAAGACTGGATATTTTTGGCCTTGCTTGGGATCCTTATGGCCCTTTTAAGTTTTGCAATGGATTATGTCATAGAAAAATGCCAAGAAGGTAAGTTCTTAAAGTCCAGAACTGTTTTAGAGACTTACCAGAATCCTTCTTGAGATAGCAGAAGAGGACATATTTTGCTACTGTCCATCCATACATTTCATGTGCATATGTCTATCCATCCATCCTGAATCCATTTGAGTGTAATAGCACAAGAACTATTAAACTTAGAGTCATTCCTTTCTACATAATTTATTATGGTCTTAAGTAGATGACCTATTTTCCTGCCAGTAGAGCATTTTTCAATATTGTACACATATTTGAACTTGTTAGACTTAGAACTTTTTGACAGAAACCTTGGTAGCACAATTTAGCAAAATCCATCTGAGATAGAAAAAATTAAATTTGGTAGGCATAATTGTATTTATATGTAGATGACTTGATAGATTTTCAAGCCATTAAAGCAATTTTTTAAAATATTTTTTTTACAGTTTGAACTACTGGGACTTTTCGGACATAAAACTGTTAACATTGTTTAGCAAAAAGCAACCTGAGGTAGACAAATGAAATTTGGTATACCTGTTAGTATGCATTTGTAGATTACTGATTGCTGATTGGTTTCTCATTCCTGTATATTTTTCAAATTTTTCTACTTTTTTAAATTTTCTTGAACTTACTCTTTGGTGGGGGGGGTGGGGGGGCAGATGTGTTTCACAAACTCAGATCTACTGTGTATACTCACTTATAAGTTGACTTGAACTGCAAACAACATAGACCCTGATCTGCTAACACATAATGCACCGGTAGATCAGGGTCTGTGTTGTTTGTTCTACTAATTACTCCTAACAAACTGCATAGACCCAGATCTTCTGGTGCTTTATGTGATGGCAGGTCTGGGTCTGTGCAGCTTGCAGTTAGACTTGACTTATAAGCAAGTACACACAGTAAATGATTTACAAGTGAGAATATATGGTAGTTGTAATGTTATAATAATTAATTATATACTGTCACTCATTTAGCAGATTGCATGATACAGGTATCACTGCTTGGCATCATCATTGTCAGTTTCATCATCTACAATAATAATATACTGTATTCAAGTTTTTGAAAATCAAATGCTGTATTATTCTGTACCATCGATACTTGCTTATAAGCTCGATCCAACTGCAAACTGCATAGACCCAGATCTGCTATCAGATAATGGACCAGTATATCAGAGTCAATGCAGTTTGTTAGGACTAATCAGTAGAACAAACAACATAGACCCTGATCTGCCAGCACATTATGCAATGGCAGATCAGAGTCTTTCTTGTTTGCAGTTGGATCCGACTTACAAGTTGATATATACGGTGTTTGTCTTCAGGTATTCTTTATGGACACCAACATTTTTGTGCCAAAATAATTTTTCATGTCTTGTAATTTTCAGACATTGTTTTAATAGAGTTATATTTATGCACTGATGTTTTTAGACACAATTGTAGTCCTACAGTAAAAAGACAAGAGAGACGGGCAAATACTGCTGGAAAAATGACTTGCATATCATTGGAAAAAGTCTCAACAAGTTACATGTATAATTCAAATTGCTGAAAATTGTGAGAACCACATTGTACTGTTCTTTAGATTGCTGACAGTGATATAATGAGTATCATTTGTTTAAAACTATTTTACTTACCTGTACGAAAAAATCAAAATCATGAAACAATTAGAAGAATATGTCACCCTTTATTACAAGAGAAAACTGCTTAAGTCTTCATCTAGAAAAATATGTTTAACAGTCTCATCGTGCATAATACTAAAATCTGCATCCAGTTTTGTAACGTTCATGTATATAGGAATTAGTTTCCATGGATAATAAAGTATATTGAGAAAAATAATATTGCACAAAACAGGTCCTTATTTCATGTTTATGCTGAACAAACACAATTAATTAATGTTAGTGTTAACAATCACATTAATGTTAGGTAATAAACTCAACTACCTCTCAGATCCCCCCCCCCCTCCTGGATAGACGAAAAAGTTTATCTTTCCTGTCTATAGTATAGATAAAGGGAAGAAACTCTTCCAGATTACCTCCCTTTTCCATCACTTTGTAGCTACCTGTATACTGGATGTTTACACAATTTAAGCTCAGTACAAGTAACATTGCACCACATCACCTCTCGACATCCATCTAAATCATCCTTAATTCTACCCATCCAAATGTAAAGTCAGTTCATTATTGTTGATTAAGGTTACTGCACAATATTGGTAAATTTATATTTGATTTTTCATTGATAATTGTACATATTTTTTGCAGTTTGTGGACTTAATTTTTCTTTACTTGTAGTCGCAGACAGTATCATTCATATGTGGTGTTTGTTCATTTGCTTGTAAACACTGACTGAAATAATCTTTCAGTGTTTAAAGTTTTATTTATTATAAAACATGACACTTGAAACTAATGTAAAGTCAGTGCAGTGTTTGATATAGTTGACACGTTTGGATTGTTTGGAGGGAACTTGGTCCATGAGGTTGTAGAAAATTCTAAAGGGCAGGGAGAGATCGACAAAGTCCAAGTCCGTGGACAGTGACACATAAAGTCTCCACCCTGAGATGTCCCTCCCACCTCTAAGATTCTCAGAGCCATGCCTTCAGCAGCTATGTTAAGCCATCTTGCAGCCTAAGATCAGTGTGCATTGGAACATCCATGCTTCACTCACCCATGGTGCTGCTGAAATCACACATTAGTAGATTAGTACAGGAGACAACAATGTAGTTTCTGGCTTCAGGGGAGTTTCTGTCCCTCTATCCATCACAGCTGTCCAATACAGACTACACTTTTTGGCAGCCCAGTGGGTGCATGTCCAAGTATGGGCTTAGTACCATTAAGTCCAGGACTTTGGGTATAATACTAACCTCACAGGCATGTATTATCATCTGTTTTTGCCATCTGACACTGCTCCGGTTGCTAACCAGCCATTTAGCTAGTTGTACATATTGACTTGTGACCAGAGGTCAGTTAAATAGGCAAGCCGTACCGTATATTGACTGACCATCCCATTGTATATAGAATCTTACAGGGACCCTTATAACAGGTCTCTCGGAAGTGCTGCTTAGAAAACCAGTCAGCCAGCCTTCCAGATGCCCATCCTGGCAACACAAACCATGCTGTTTGCCTGGCTGCCAGCCCAGCTGGTGGGTCTGATGTTGATGATATTTTGAGTATATAGGCACTGGATTAGGTCAAAGGACAATGGTACTTCTTCCATAACCCCAGGAATGATATATGTGGACATGGAAGCTATGTCTGATGAGGACAACCCCCACAGTCAGTGTGGAGGAAAACCCTCATCAGCTCATTCACTCTGATCCCACGATGGAGTAGACAGAGTTCAGCTTTAAAATGGCAGTTGAGGAGAATTATTATATCTTGTCACAATATAAATGCCCACCACTGCCATCCACAAGTTAGGCCTAAAAGGTTAAAGCCTCTGTAGAAATTGAAGATGAGGATGAACACCCTCCATCCATCTACTACAGCAGTGAGCAAAGGTTAAGGAAATTTTCATCCTTCTGTTGGACAGAATCTGATACCTTGAAAATACCAAGGCATTCAATTTAGAGAGCCGATTGCCGGCATCTTTTTTTTCTCATCCTGGTACTGTACACACTCAGATACAATGTGGACATTCTGAACCAAGATAAAAACATTGTGGAAGTGAACATGACAACCCTGCAGCTCTTTTACTTTGATTGCCATATTTTCACGTGACTTTCAGACTCATGTGGAACATGGTGGCCACACCATCAATGCTTGACTTGGCATTCTTAAAATGTTTTTGTCTGGGTAAATATTGGGCAATGAGTATGCATGTGAGTCTACAGGCTGCATTGCCAAGGTAATTAATAAGGCAGCACATCACTCCATGGCCAGCCCCCTGATGGCTTCTTGCAATCTAGATTTAGTGGAACAAGAGATCTTTTTGCCACTCATCATCACTGATGAAGCACTACTCACTGGCCCTACTCTCCTTGCCCTTTAGTTTGCTACTGCTGTTTGGCAGCCATATTGAGGGTGTGGTGAAGTAGGCAGCACAAAAACTGCCTCGCCAGCTCTCCTTACCACCTCCTCCAGCCTCTTGCCCACTTCAGTGCCAGCCTCAATAAAGAGGTGATAATAGGCAGATGGAGAGAAGGCCACATCTCGCTCAACAGCAGCAGTTTTTACCACAATCTAACTTCAGATGGCAACTGGTCCCTCAGTTTTGGAGGCCATAAAACAGAGGGGTTGGAAACCAAGTTTCTCTTTCTCCAAGCCTCCCAACAACCGCCAGTGGCTTCCCACCCTGACTGCCCATCAGTACTTTACCTGTATGTGCCATACTCCTTCATTTTTGGCAGACTTGAATCGACCTTTTTCCACAAAACAAATGGGTAATCCAAGTTTTTTCGTAGGGGCTTCGGATTTCATTTATCCACCTCTCCCCTTTTGCAGGCTGAACTCTCTTGGGTTTTGTCCAGGTTTTTTTCTGGTTCCACTAGCCAATGGAAAGCTCAAGCTGGTGATATATCTCAGCTGACACAACAAATACACAGCCGCTCCTCATTCCATCAAAGGGGATGAGTTTGCAATTAGTCTTGATCTGACAGACTCATAGTTCCATCTGGCTTCGTGTAAGTTCCTTTGATTTGCATTCCAAAGAACTATATACCAGTTTCGTGCTGCCCGATAGGTGTTTATGAAGACCATTTACTGTGTCCTCACCCGGTTCAGGTCAGCCTTGCCATTGGACTTGATCAACCTTGGCCACCTTTTCATGTGTTCTACAGATAGCATTTCTGGCTCAGTGGTGCCCCTTTTCCAGTCGATCTCCTCAAATGGAGTGTGGGTAGTGGTGGTGTCTAGATTACCCATCCTCTGTGTCCTGGTCAGGGACTTTCTGCACTGGTGCACAGGAGTACGGTCCAGATCTAACACATTCCCAGCAGGCTTAGTGTCCTAGCTAATTTATTGTCAAGAAGGGGCCAGACTCTTCACACTGAGTGGTCCTTTCATCCATTGATCTTTCATCGGATGGGCATGCTTTGGGGCATCAAATAATAGATCTTTTTGCGACAAGGTAGAACCACAAACTGTCCACTTTCATCTCCCCGGTCCCAGGCCCAGAGCCCTGGGCTGTGCTTGCTCCAGCAGTCAGTCGGTACTGGTGTGGGGCCTGTGCCTTCCCTCCAACTGTTCTGATGCTGAGAATAATACAGAAAAAAAAGACAGACTTGCAAAGTGGTTCTGACAGTCCCTCTCAGATGGGACAAGTTTTGGGTGAACAATCCACCTGATCTAGCAATAGATGTCACTAGGAAAATCCTGGTGATGCCTAATCTGCTCAAGCGACCCCAGTGGTAGGTTTTTTATCACTGCCTGGACAGGCTACTCCAACACCCTTAGCTCTTTTCAGGTGAGCCTTGTGCAGAAAGCAATTTGGCCCTTCGATCATGGAGAGGATCTCAAGAGCTAGAAGGCCTACCACTTTGAAGGTGTATGAAGGAAAGTGGTGCATTTTCAGGGACTGGTGCAAGGGAATAACATTGTCCACCTGCAGGCTTTGATCTCTCAACTTGCTTTCTTTTCTTTTCTTGCTTTTGAGGAGAAGTTAAACCAAATTACTATCATTGGCTACAGGCCATGACAAGAACCTGTCAGATGTGCTGACCAATTTTAACTTTATTTGGCTGTGGTCACTCACCTTGTTCTCCAAGTGGATGTATCTATGGTCCTAATGTTGCAAGCAAGCTTAATAGCTAAGAACAATTGACTGTGATGAGTCAGAAGGTGGTCATTCGCTCGCTGTCCTTGATTGATGATACATCAGGATAGGGTCCTGAAAATTACTTTTTCTTCTGGTAAAGGCAAGGAAGTGCAACATAAACCTCTGAAGCCTGACATCTTGGCTTAAGTGGGTGATAAGCTCAAGTCTCCAGACCAGATACATCTGTTGAACATTTCAGCTCATGCACGAGATTCAAGTGATCTCTGCAAGTCTCACATTCAAACACAATGTTTTGATTGGAAACATCATTGAAGCTATTGGCTGTTATCTACAGTTGACTTTCTCAAGTTTCTGTTTCCGAGATCTAATATCGCATCGAAGGGAATTTAATCTGTTTGGCACAATGGCTGCAGCTCAGACCACCACCAGACTCAGTTAATGAAAGCACATCCTCCTCGCATGTCTGGATTGATAGATTTTGCTGGATTCAAACTTATTTTTCGGGGGTAAGAAAACATCATTAGTTCCTCATAACCGGTGTATTGTTGTCACATGTCAGGTGACTGTCAGTTATGCTGCCTTCACGTTAAGGGAGCATTTTATCCTTCATAAAGAGACTCCAGTCATATTTCCCATGGTAGAGGTTGGATACTCGTGCGTTTTCCTCCTATTACCTATTTTCCTAATTTTGATGTGATTGGAAAATGTATTCAACAGAGAAGTGAATTTTTTAGTAAATTATTTTTTTTCAAGAGTACTTAACTTATCACATTACTCAGAATCTACCCCGCACTTTCCAAATAGTGTGAGCATCCTTGTTGGTGTTTCGGATGAGCTTAAACTGAGATAAAACATTCAGTATACAGGCAGCTACCTTGCAATAGAAAGGGGAGATAATTTTGGAAGTTTCTTCGCTTTGTCTATCTGATATATGGATGGGAAAGACAACATTTTTCGTCATTCAGGGAGGTGGATTTGAGAGGTAGCAGAATTTATTTCCTTATGTTAATATGATTAGGTAAATATTCTTGGAGAAACATAATTGACTAAAAAATTTACTTTCGATGCCAAATTGGTGAATTGTCAGCACTAAATTTAAAGTCAATATGATGAAGATAAAAAAAAATTGTTCAGTGTTTATACTGTAGTATCATTTATTTTCGTGGGGCTCAATTTTCGTGGTTTTGTAAAAAAAGACATTTTCATCGGTACTTAAATTCGTGGTTTTGCCTGTCAAAGTTTGCATATTACTAAGTGTTTTATTTCATGGTTTAACCTTTACAAATACCCAAAATAAAGAATAAAAAAGAATAAAACTCTGCCGACGCAAATGGCGGTCACTTGAATGTTTATAACAATACTTTCTCATGTATGAGCACAAATCAAAAACCTGACAAGTTCAATACTGACACGGTGTTTTTGTCCAAGTGAATAACATCAATGGAAGCCGACGCAGCCAACAACACTAAAACAATACTACCGCCCCTAAGATCACAATAACACACATGTCAAGGTCAATCACTTACACCATGTTTTGGTCTGAGTGCTCAACATCAAAGAAAGCCGAAGCAGACTACAACACTAAGTCAATCGGTTATTAAAGTAACCTGTATGATCTCTAACTTAAACCACTATCCATAAAGGAACAAAACACGTGACCAGCTGCCCTTTGCTCAATGCAATCAGCAGACAGTGGCAATATTTGATGTGTCTAGAGCCCATCAATGTGAGAAGATGCTAACTAAATTGAAAGACAGTGGAATCACATGTTTCTTAGGGCCTGCCTCATGTACAGACCAACTTAAACCACTAGACTTGACAATAAATAAAGAGTACAAAGAATAATTAAAATCACACTTCCACAACTGGTATGCTAAACAGGCCATGGAGGCCATCACGAAAAAAAGGAAGATGCTACTGGTGACGATCACTGATTGCAGCCTCATTAATCAAGCCAATTCAGGCTGAATGGATAATTGCAGCTCACGCAACAATGTGTAAAAGATGTGACCTAATTATCAGTGGTTTGGAGAATCCTGGACTTGTTTAATTCTGCAATTTGGGGATTATTTACCTGACAAGCATTTGTGTGTACATTGAGACTTGTTTGACACGATGTTGATACAGTGGCTTTGTCCGAAAATCAGTGAAGTGTGAGCTTTAATACTCTGATGTAATTAGTGTATATACGTAGTGTTTCATTAATAATAGTGCTTCAAGCAATAGTTCTAGTATTTTACAGGCTTGTTCTTCTTTTGGATTAAAAATGCATGGATAAAATGAAATGTGGTTTCTGGAGGATTTAAATTGTTCAACAATAAATGTACTCGAGTGAAGGATCGATTTGAATAAGTATTTAATTTAATTTTCATATACTATTATTTTTTATTATTCTTTCTTTCATTTTCAACATTACTAGTGTTTGAATACCTTATGCTTTTTCTCATTTCTCTCTATACTTACTTATCTCGCATATCGATTTAAGGCAGCGAGTGAAAATTACAGCTATTGGATATCTTATCGACACGTGTGCATTGAAACAATATAAAATGCTTTATAATTCTTTTTTCAAAGGTTTAAAATAAAATAAACACATGTAAAAGCTAATATTGTATTTCCAAATTACAATATTGATGTTGATTTATGAAATACTAGTAATCTTTACTAGTTCCTTAATCTCTAGGAACAACACACAGTAAGAAAATGAGCGGGGGGGGGGGAGCATCATCATATGTGGCTAATTATTTTCGTTGGGTATTTAAATTCATGGTACAGGGCAACAACGAAAACCACGAAAATTGGTCCCCCACGAAAATTGATAATACTACAGTATGCAATGTTGCCCCCAGACCACTCGTCAGGGCAGGGTGCTGATTGCCTGTCAAAGCATATTAAGCATAGTAAGTATCTTCTGACAGCACTCTATGTGAAAGTTGACATTTTATAACTGCCACTGGTGCATTTTAGATATTGTTTGCATTGAAAGTGAAATATATAGGTTAATGATGCCAAGATGATGTCAAGAATGCACATGCTGAATGTTATGATAGAGAATGAAGTAAATCTCTAAAGATTTAAGACATGGCAGAGCATCCCAGAGAGGGCAGAGCACCACCTAGGGCGAGCTGGATGTAGTATGCTCCTAAAACAGGCTAGAGACACTATTGGTATATAAAGCTTGGTTATTTTAATGGACATTTGTTTTATTTTCTTTTTCAGCTAAGTACTGGTTATATGAAGAATTATCCTTTTCTGTATCCCTACAGTATATAGCGTGGGTCCTATATTCTATCTTGTTTATACTATTTGCAACTGGTTTCACACACCTGGTGTCTCCTCAAGCCATAGGTAAGCATTTTTGGTTTTTTAACTTACATAAAGAAAAAAAAATTTATAATATTTTGAGTGCATCCTGCTAAATTTTACAAATATAGTGTGATTGTAATAATGTATGTCACAATTCACAAATAATTGTTATGTGAACCACAAGACCGAGTAAGGTATTCCTTAACCATTGAAAGTGAAATATTGATTTGGTTCATTTAAAGCCCAGTTATGTAAAGTGTTTCGTTTGTAAAATAAAAAGAACCTTGTTACACCCTCTGCATTGGATCTTGGAAATGGAGGGAAGTACAGAGACCTGTCACAATAAAGCCCTTCATTTTAACTTGGTTCCTGTTATAAGCCGAGTATGGTAATGGACCAGATATTAAATTCAGAGCTTAAACGAATACCAAATTTTCTGATTCAAAAAGTCATTGAATGCATTCAGAGGAATTCAAATTCAAAGGAATTCAAATATTCATTGACGTTAATAAAGCTTTCAAATCCATTCATTTTCCTTTGGTTACTTTGGTATTTATTGACACCACCCCAACCCCCACCAAGCTGCTTGAAAACACTGTGAACTCAGTAATCTAAACCTAATTACCGTATATACTCATATATAAGCTGGGTCCAAATGCAAACAACATAGACCCTGATGGCGCATTATGCGATGGCAGATCTGGGTCTATGCAGTTTGCAGTTGGTATCTGCTTATACGCGAGTACATATGGTAAATGTATGAATCTTGAGTAACGTTTTTGATCTAGACTAAAAATCAGATGAATGTGGGTGTTATTTTCCCTGTTGATCTTCAAGCTCAGTGTGACCGAAAATGTTTCTTCATGGTTCATACAACCTTGAGAAATCCTTAAATTTGAGGGGTTGCCTTGAAAATTCCATGAATTGTGAAAACATTTGTTTTATCCTTGAAAAATCTTTGTATTTATTCACAAGCTCCTTGAAAATTCCCCAAACTCTTGGAATTTATCATAGGAAATACAAAACTTTAAACTGAATACAATGTCACATCTTTTATATTTGGAAGTTTTATTATTTACATATTTTTGGAAAATAATGAATAAATAAATAAATAGAATGGGATAAAATTGGGTAGATCAAGTTACATACAACGCAGGTAGTTACCAGATTGAGTAGACTTCCTATGCTTTAGTAGCGTGCTAATTACTTATGTTTTTTTTCTTATACTTCTGTACCTATCATATTTATGCAATGATAAACAAAGTAACAGATGGAGAACATTCATTTTATTAAGAAGAAATACTTAAAAACTTTTGGAAGTCCTTGAAAACTCTTTGCAAAGTCCTTGAAAAACAATTCTCTGGGACTGTACGAAGCACGTTCTTTAGTGCTGAGGATGGAATATAGGTAAAGAAGAGCAATAACTCTTGATTGTTCAGTTAAAAGTGGGGACTATCTTAAATAAATTCTAGAAGTGATTTGTCCACAATGAAACTTGCACAGATATGTACTCAGTTTATTCTAATTAAATTTGGGCACATAGATGGATACATAACGGCTTTGTTGACTTTGATATCGTCTATTCTATACCATGTTCTTTATCAACTTGCTGTATTTTTATGTTTTTATCTTTTCATGAGTGTCTGAATGACAATTAATATAGAAATGGGAATGTTGTGAGCAATGTGACTATTCAGAATGTTGACATTTTTATTACTTTGTGTGTGGAAGTATGAAATTCAGGTGATTTAGAAGGTTTGAAGTTGTTCCTTTGTTAACTAATTCATCGTTGCATAGTTTTCATTTCATCCTGTTTGTTTCTTTCACAAAATGCTGCCAGACTCAATACTCACTATTACAAAATGCTGCCAGACTCACTGCTCACTTCTACAAACAAACAAATATTAAAATACTTAGTTTTTATTTTAATATTTGCCCAAAAAATATTGAAATTCAAAAGTTTAGTTATTTGTTTCATCTCTAGTAATATTAAATGCATTTTGTACTTCATTATAAGGTGGTCTCACTGTAAGGTGGTATATACTATGGCTGTATTTTGTACTTCATTATAAGTTGGTCTCACTGTAAGGTGGTATATACTATGGCAGTATTTTGTACTTCATTATAAGGTGGTCTCACTGTAAGGTGGTATATACTATGGCTGTATTTTGTACTTCATTATAAGGTGGTCTCACTGTAAGGTGGTATATACTATGGCAGTATTTTGTACTTCATTATAAGGTGGTCTCACTGTAAGGTGGTATATACTATGGCTGTATTTTGTACTTCATTATAAGGTGGTCTTACTGTAAGGTGGTATATACTATAGCTGCCATGGACATCATTATAATGAGGGAGTACTGTACTGTGAATTCACAAGCCTCAAATTTAAAAAAACCCATGAATGTTTCATCCGTGAAGATAACAGGACACCGTTCTCCATTGTATTTCACTACAAGAAGAACATTTTGCAAATTAAACTTATTTTAAATCTCAGTTTATATTTTCAGAAATATTATAGTTTTCCAGAAGTGTGTCAAGTCATATGCTAATTTACCAAAATTATGGTTTACGGTCACTTTTATTGAAGCACTGTACACAAGAACCACATTACCCAAATTCTCTGTGGGACACAAACAAAGCCCATGATAAACTGTAATGGGGATGAAAAAATTTAGGCTTGGAAAAGTCAGTGGTAACTGACTAATGTTGCACCTCTGTGGTCCCAGGTTCCACCCCCAGTTTTAACATGTGCAAGATTATGTGGTTGCTGAATTGAAGGTTGGTGGTTTCCTTTGAATTATTTGATTTTTTCCAACTCCAAGACTACATTGTGCCAGCACCTGAGCTGTCAAGAGTGCATTGTTTAAGTTGGCAAAACTTATTCTTCAATTGATATTAATTAGTTCAATAATTTGTACGAGTTAGGTTGAGATTTATTGATAATCTGTATATATGAGGTTTGGATTTATTGATAATCTGTATATATGAAGTTTAGATTTATTGATAATCTGTATATATGAGGTTTAGATTTATTGATAATCTGTATATATGAGGTTTAGATTTATTGATAATCTGTATATATGAGGTTTAGATTTATTGATAATCTGTATATATGAGGTTTAGATTTATTGATAATCTATATATGAGGTTTAGATTTATTGATAATCTGTATATATGAGGTTTAGATTTATTGATAATCTATATAAATGAGGTTCAGATTTATTAATAATCTGTATAAATGAGGTTTAGATTTATTGATAATATGTATAAATGAGGTTCATATTTATTGATAATCTGTATAAATGAGGTTCAGATTTATTGATAATCTGTATAAATGAGGTTCAGATATATTGATAATCTGTATAAATGAGGTTTAGATAAACAAGATTCTCCTGTACATTGTTATCCTATATTCCATGGATCATATTTGTCTTATAATGCATATAAAAGATATAGAATCCTATAAAAGTCCTATATTTTAGAAAATTGTTCTATAATTCTTATATTTTAGATACTTTCAGTCTTTGGGGAGATCCTCATAGATCCATTAAATTACACTACAAATGCTATTCTCCATCAAATACATTACCTGATCACATTACATTAGGATAACTTGCTCTGCTACCTCTGAACAACCCTCTCCTGGAAAGACATTTTTTGTCTTTTTGTCTCAATATTATCTAGCCAAAGGGAAGCAACTCTTTCAGGTTAACTCTCCTTTCTACCCTCTAGGTTGCTACCATTATACCCGGATGTAACAAGTTTTCACTTTAGCTGTCATGCTGCAAAGATGTCTTCTATAGAATCCAGTTAATCTTATACTTTTTAAATTTAACCATCCACATTTTATTTTCACATTCCAATCCATATGATGTAGTGCAAATATCTTCACTTTGCTTGTCGGGGCAAAGTATATCAATTCCGTGCTCTTCCTTTCGGCCTCAACCTAAGCCCTTGGGCCTTCTTCACGAAAACTTTAGACTGCGTAATTTCAAAGTTTAGGACTACCTCCTCCACAGTGACAGTGGCATACCTGGACGACATCCTTCAAAAACATTTGGTAAGTTCAGTTTTGGTCCAAGATATGAGCAATCTTCTTGCCCTCATTCGCAGTCTAGGATTGATAATAAACATCGAGAAGTCAGACCTTATTCCCTCTCAATATTTTATCTATCTCGGTATGGAGTTTTTCCCACACCTCAATCATAGGTCTTCCTTCTCCAATGGCAAGACATGAAGTGGCTCACAGCAGAAAAACCCTTGGAAACCCACAGCCGGAAATAACGATTTGTACAGATGCCAGTCTGTCGGGTTAGTTAGCACACTTGCTATTGGACTTTACAATGGTCAGTGGCAAGTGGACTCTTCAAGAGATGGCTCTTTACATCAACCTCCTAGAAATGAAAGCCATTCTCAGTGCCTCCAGCACTTGGGTAGAATGCATCCTGGTGCTGTCAGATAATTTGGTAGTGGTCACGTACCTCCTCAAACAGGGAGGGAAAAAATTTCTGGATCTTTCCATCATGGTACCAATACCAGATATATATATACAGGTTCACTACATACCAGGACGGCTCAACATTTTAGCTGACTCATTGTCAAGGAGAGGACAACTGCTTCATACAAAGTGGTGTCTCCATCTTTCAACATTCAGTCGAGTCTGCACCCTATGGGGCCACCCAGTAATAGATCTTTTCACAACAAGGTGGGTCAACACAATTCCCCACTTACGTCTCCCCTTTTCCAGACCCAGAAGCATGGGCCATTGATGCTCTATCAGTCAGCTGGCAGGGAATGTGCGCCTACACCTTCTCTCCATCAGTCCTGATACCAAAATTAGTTCAAAAAGTTAGGGACATGAACTGCCAGATAGTTCTGATTGCCCCTCTACAATGGGACAAATCCTGGATCGACAATCAGCTCACCCTAGCAACAGATGTACCCAGGAAATTCATAGCAACCCCCACTCTGCTCAAGCAGCCCATGTTGCCGTTGTTCCACCTGTGTCCAGAGAAACTCCTCCTTCACACCTGGCTTTTGTCAGCGATGCCTTGTGTGAAAAGGAGCTCGTAACTTCACTTGTGGAGAGGATCATTACAGTTAAAAGGTCCTCCACTCTGAAGGCATACGAAGGGAAATGGCAGGTTTTTAATGATTGGTGTCACATCAATGACATCACACAACTCTCCCCCTCAATTCTTTCTCGTTCTCTTTGAAGACAAGGAGTTAGCCCCCATCACTATAAAGGGATACCGGTCCATGATCTCAGACATGTTCTGACATTATGGATGAGGAGAGATTATACAAAACAAGAATCTTTCTGACTTGCTGTTCGATTTATATTTATCCAGACCACGCTCACTCATGTTATTCCCCAAATGGAATCTCTCCTGGGTGTTGAGATGGCTTAACTCATCCAAGTTTGAGTCCCTGTCATCCACATCCATCAATCAGCTATCATATAAGACTTGTTTTCTGGCTTGCCTCAGCATGCAGAGTCAGTGAGCTACATGCCCTCTCCATATACCCAAAACACATGCAGTTCTGTCTTGATGGATCAGTTGTCTTAATGACACAACCTGGTTTAATTGTGAACAACAGGTTGCCGTCACTAGGCAATCAAAAAATAACTATTTGCCCTCTCTCCTTAATTGATACATAGAGAGAGGTGAAGCTCAAAGATCCCACATGTGCTCTCAGATATTATCTGAAGTATACAGGGAGCATCTGCAATGGCCGGAAAAGGCTTTTTGTGCCTCTCAAGTCTGAAAAGCAAGACGTAACATCACAAGCGCTAGCCACTTGGTTAAAGGGAGTTATAAAATTTGTGTACACTGACCTCTCTCAGGAACAGTTGTGCCTCATGAAAATCTCAGCTCATGAAATGCAAGCAATTTACATGAGCCTGGCATTCAAATGTAACGTCTCAATTCGAGAAATAATAGAGTCAGTTGGATGGCACGCCCAAACCACTTTCTCCAGCTTCTATCTGCGGACCCGGCCTTGCAGAAGAGAGAATTGAACCTCATCAAGCTAGTGGTAGCTGCACAGACAGTAACCACTCCCCGTTCATGAGAGCACAACCTCAGAACCAGGTGGTACTTACTTGCCATATTTCCAGACAGTGTTGGGGGGTTTTTGAGACTCAAAAATTAGTGTTTTGGGGTCCCAAGGGGGGTCAGTGCATCCCCCAAAAGCGACATATCCAAATGAAAATAAGCTATCTTTTCTAATCAGCCTATAGCAAATGACTGGAAATTCAAATCTGAATAAAAGAAATTACCATCTGTTTTCTCTGAAGCATTTAATATACTTACAAATAAAAAAAATGGTAGACACACATATGTACACATGGTCACAACCTCACAGACCTTAAATACGAAAATAGACCAAGTTACTGTCTTTAAAATCCATTGGACAGTGGAATGTAGTTTTAATCACATGCAGTCTTTGCTGCTTTCAATAGGTCAGTAGTTGGTTTGAAGATAATGCAAGTGTCATTTGTGTTCACAAAATATGCCAACACTCTTCCTTCACTGATGTGCTTCCACATCTATGTTGGCACTATCAGTGGCCAAAGTCGCTAAAAGTGATAAAACCTGTAAGATGGCAATGAATATCCTTTCAAAACAATGAATCTGGCAATGAAAACATTCAAGGTTTGTGGTAGTCGGCCAGTTGCTAAAGTCTTTGACCGCCACTATTGTAAAGTATTTTTGAGGTTAAAGTCACACCTACGGCAGCGAAGATTTAATTTATTCTCAGGCTGAATTAATGAAAAAAAAGTTAATAATGTATGCAAATACACAAGTTGTCATTTGATTAATGATTTAATACTTGTAAAATAAAAGTAATTAAGAAAACATGGGTATTTATTATAATTAATGCTAGTTGATAATGAGTGAATATTAGTGTTAAATGAGAGCAAGATCCAGAATGGAAAATTCCATGGTGCAGTTCATTTCAGGTTAAACAGATATTGAAACATGTTAATGTTTTCATGAGTTACTTGATCACATGATAACACATTTATTGCAATAATGTAAAGGTCCAAGGAAAATATGAAAAAATTAAGGTGGCAAAACTGTCGAAGAAAATAACATCTCATTTTTGTTAGCACTTCTAGTGCATTATGTACCACAATTTTTCCTTGTCCCTGTAACATGTTGTGTGTCCCCCAAATCTGAAGGGTGAGGGACACAGTGTTTCCTGACCTTGGGATCCTAGGTGCAATACTGCATTAGAGATTGAATGGTGCTGCTGTTCAACCTACTGAAATAATCATGTTTTGCATTTTATATATGGAGTAAAAATCCGACTTCATAGAAACATTCCCGCTGATCACAATCTTTAATAAAGATGGCTTCAATATTCTCATTAAATGCAGTCAGTGATGTGTAATAACATTTGTTCTTCAACACGCATCTCTTTGATGTACTTAACTTCAGACAAACTGGCTTGTTCCACTTAGTGTACTTTACCTACGCAAATTAGCCTAATGGGCTCTCCCTCAGCAGTGCTCAAAGGATTTAACATGACACATTACCCTAGCTATTGTGAGCCAATTAAGTAAATGTCTAAAACATGGCTGTTTATCTTGGACCACCTTACCTTTTAATTGCCTCTAAAACAGCTGTATAAACTGCCCCAAGCATAGTTTTACATGAGCTCTGAGCATGTCTGTTTACTGTTTATACATACCACAGATTATGGGCATATATCATGGTGTTCAAGAAATATAAGTTTGTTTATTTCTGTTTGTTTTTGTGGGAAATTTTTTTTTCACTAAGATTACTGAATATTGTGTATTTGGAAACATGACTGTGTCAGGGGGTGTAGGAGTCCAAAATCGTGTTTTTCATGTGACACGTGTTATGGCATATATGGTGGTATTGGCAACTTTTGCTAGATTTGCCTGGGAAAGACTTTAAGGGAGAGACCATAATAAAGTGCAGAATCCACAGGGATCTCCCTCGCACATGTATACACAAAGGTCTCTCATTGTGCTAAACTAACATTAGGAGAATTTCATCCTTTTAGTAGAGCAATCATGCTCCTACTGGGTAACACAGGTAGAGGTAGGATACTCGGCATCTCCTCCTCTTACCTATTCTCCTAATGTAATGTGATCAGGTAATGTATTTGACAGAGAAAGCAAATTTGTTAGTAAATTATGTTCCACCAATAATCCTTACATGATCACATTACAAATTAACCCTCCCAACCTTCCACACAATGCAAATATCCTTTAAGGTTTTCCTCAAGTAAAAACTGGTTACATTTGGGTATAACGTTAGCCACCTAGTGGGTAGAAAAGGGAGTTAACCTGGAAGAGTTGCTTCCTTTTATCTATATAATATGTAGACAGAAAGATGTTTTTCATCTTTCCGGGAGGGCTGGATTCGGAGGTAGCAGAGAAAGTTATCTTAATGTAATGTGATCAGGTAAGTATTATCAAAGAAACAAAATTTACAAAAAAACTGCAGTCTTTATTGCAAATTTAAAAGGATCTAGAAATAAGGAAAGGTGAAACCATGTGCCATTTGTTAATTCATTTATTAATTTGTATTTGTTTAATGGCCCATTAAAATGATACAGTTCTAATAGAAATTTGAAGGAGACTCAATCAGATGAGTAAAATACATCTAAAACTAGTGACTGAATGGCATAGCATTAACTGATTTTCCAAATCACTGAGGATCTACAGAAATGGTGGAAAAACACAATGTTCAGCAGCACAGAACAAGTTTGAAATTTTGCTGGATATGTTAAGTTTTCAATCACTTGCCCAGAATTTTATATACAATATGAAAGAAAAATCCACACTTTGGTGTAGTTTCATGAAACTCTCAGGCTTTCCAACCATATATGTTAAATTTTTTTAGGCCCGTTCTATTCTAAAACTGAAAATTTAGGGTAGAAATCCACACCCTCTCCATTTGAAAAAAAAGGAGAGAATTTTCTGAATATAGGATGGATTTATTGAAGAAATCAAGGTATGGCTTGAAAATATAATGTGTGATTTGTGTGTGATTTTTGCATTTGATTGACTTCAGTGCAATTTGTTACAAATAAGTGTGAATCTTGCAATTGCACCTCCTAGAATTTTTTGTTTGTTTGTCTTGCAGGATCAGGGATTCCAGAGATGAAAACAGTTTTGAGAGGGGTTGTGTTGAAAGAATTTCTAACATTCCGAACACTTGTAGCTAAAATTGTTGGTCTGATCTCTTCAATAGGCAGCACTCTTCCAATTGGAAAAGAGGTCAGTGGTAACAACATTTTAAAAATATACCAAATATACTCGCATATAAGCCAGGTCCAAATGCAAGCAACATAGACCCTGATCTGCTGTCGCATAATGCGCCAGCAGATCAGGGTCTATGTTGTGTGTTCTATTGATTAGTCCTTACAAACTGCATTGACCTAGATCTGCCGGCGCATTATGCGACAGCAGATCTGGGTCTATGCAGTTTGCAGTTGCTATTGGCTTATATGCGAGTATAGACGGTAGTTAACTCCATTGATAAGCACATACAGCAATAGATTTGTAATTAAAATGCACATCGCACAACCCCTTCCTCTCTCATATAATATCTGTCATTGGCTGTGATGATATTAAAATACAGTGATATCAATTTTTGGTACCATCAGAATCATAAAATCTAAATTTTACTGTACAGTCAAATCACATTGATCCTACACAAATTTTGTTGCCATTAAAAGTGTTGGATAAAGGTGATTGTCGAATAATCAGTTTCAATTTAAGAATAATACGTTGTTCCCATTTGTGGCATCATATAAAAGCAACTCCCAGATGCATCATGCACAGGTGTTAGAGAAGACGAGACTTTATATTGAATATTTCTCGGTTCAGCCATGTTAGAATAAATACCTTCATGTATAGATTTTTTTCTTCCCTTTTCTTGTAAACAGGAGTATATTTGTTTGAAGAGACAATAGACTAACGTCATGGTAACCAATACTGGCCATCTTTAGTGATTTTATCCTTCATATATGTATGCATATTGCAGATAGCCAATATCCAGTTGTCTAACAAAGAAAAGAACCTCTAAGTGTCTGATTGATGATATTTTGGACACTTGTCATCTGCTAATGAATTGTGGGAATGAACTATTGCATCATGCAGGCACCCATGTTATCATGGCAGGTGTGAGTACCCAAATCCAGCCCCTATCTTTATTCCAATTTTGTATCTTATTGTTGATTAAATTATTAAATTATTATTCCCCTGCCTCAATAGAGGTGGGGGTTTATAGTCATCCACGTGTTGGTCCATCCATCCTTCTATCCATCTATCCTTCTCTTATTAGCATAACTAGTGCCACAGTTTTTGATAGATTGTCATAAAACTTGATAAATATTACGGTCATGAACTGTAGATGCACATGTTGACAATATACTTTGCTGCTTTAATTTTTTTTAGAGTTATTGCCCTTTTTGTTTTGTAGCTTAATGCAGTGTATGAATCAATCTTGTTAGCACAACTAGTCCTGCAGTTTGTCTTGCAGTGGATTGCTGTGAAACTCTGTACATATTATTGTCATCATCTTAAGATGCATGTATTGACAAATATTTGCACTCCTATGAGTTTTGTAAGAGTTGTTGTCCTTCTTTGACTTACAGCTGGATGCAGTGTATGACAGAATTTTATGAACTTACTACTTGTGCAGTTTTTTATTGGATTGGTGTGAAACTTAGTACATATTATGGTCAGTGTCAGAAGATTATTCATGTTGACAAATCATTGTACTCACACTCTTTTCAGAAGAGTTATGTGCCTTGTGTACTGTAGGTTCATCTCCATCATAAGGTAATAGTGGGATGCAGTAGGGGCAGGGGTATATTTACCTGAGAAAATTTCTTATCATTCCTCTAGTTTGTTATATCAATTCTAATGGCATATTCCTTGAAATTTTATTAATATTTGTAGAATATTTCCTTTAGATATCATCACCTGCATGTACGTCCTATCAGCAAAGTCAACCTTGGCTGACAATTTGGAAAATTGAAAAAAATAAGCTTTTAATGTACAAAGTCTGCTTTTTTCGATTACTTTGGAACTTTGAGGATTGGGTGTAATGTGAAGAAACCACTGATAAATTAGATAGGCCTGCTGTCATGATATATGCCTGACTGTACAAATATCCTGTTTAAAAGCTACACTCCTTTCAAAAGAAAATCACCTATCAGTTAGCTTATGTGTTTCCCAGACAGATTGTCCCCACAGTGATTTGGGTCATAATGGGAGGATTTGTCTGTGTTGGAGGGGGGGGGGAACCTCTCTATATATATTTAAATATGACAAGTTTGGAAACTTGCCAGGACACTATTCCATACCTCTGCCATGTTCAAGCATCCTTTCCAACAAATATAGAAAGCCAGTCCTGGTGTGACTTACATGAATAGCTTTGTCAGACATTTATAAATCTGTTGATGCTGTTCAATAACTTAAGGCTGTTGTCTACAAAGTTTAATTTGTGTTTGTTTATGAAGAATTGACCTGCAGTATATGTTCCATATAGTCCACAGCTAATTTGAGGGGTTGGTCGTGGGGTCAAACAAAGTTTTCACATTTTTTAAAACTAAAAACAGAAATAATAAAAATGGGAATGTTTTAAAGTTTCAAACTTCATCCATTTTTTAAATATTGTTAATAATTATTGGATTTTGGTGTTCAAAGTGTGGGAATCCTGTCATACAAGATCTGATTTATGTATGGCAGTGCACCTTACCAAACTAATTCTCAGCTTGTCATTATTATTAAATTGAATGTGCTGGATTATAGGATACTTCAGTTGGAGTCTTTACATAAGCAGGGGACTGGGGGATATGTTGTCTCTAGACGAATCTTCTATACATATTTTATAAAATGAATATAAGTGTAAAGTTCTACGACTCATTACATGATTTTGTTCAGTACAGTACTCATTATAATGCTGTCAATGGGAACCATACAGAATACCTCCTTATACCATAATATGCTGTCACTGGGAACCATAGAGAATACCTCCTTATACAATAATATGCTGTCACTGGGAACCATAGAGAATACCTCCTTATACAATAATATGCTGTCAATGGGAACCATAGAGAATACCTCCTTATACCATAATATGCTGTCACTGGGAACCATAGAGAATACCTCCTTATACAATAATATGCTGTCAATGGGAACCATAGAGAATACCTCCTTATACCATAATATGCTGTCACTGGGAACCATAGAGAATACCTCCTTATACCATAATATGCTGTCACTGGGAACCATAGAGAATACCTCCTTATACCATAATATGCTGTCACTGGGAACCATAGAGAATACCTCCTTATACAATAATATGCTGTCAATGGGAACCATAGAGAATACCTCCTTATACAATAATATGCTGTCAATGGGAACCATAGAGATTACTACCTTATACCATAATATGCTGTCAATGGGAACCATAGAGAATACCACCTTATACCATAGTATGCTGTCACTGAGAATCATAGAGAATACCTCCTCATACCATGATATAATGTCAGTGGGCACCATTGAGAATACTACCTTATACCATAGTATGCTGTCAATGGGAACCATAGAGAATACCTCCTTATACCATAATATGCTGTCAATGGGAACCATAGAGAACACCTCCTTATACCATAATGTGCTGTCAATTGGAACCATAGAGAATACCTCCTTATACAATAATATGCTGTCAATGGGAACCATAGAGAATACCTACTTATACAATAATATGCTGTCAATGGGAGCCATAGAGAATACCTCCTTATACCATAATATGCTGTCAATGGGAACCATAGAGAATGCCTCCTTATACAATAATATGCTGTCAATTGGAACCATAGAGAATACCTCCTTATACAATAATATGCTGTCAATGGGAACAATAGAGAATACCTCCTTATATCATAATATGCTGTCAATGGGAACCATAGAGAATACCTCCTTATACCATAATATGCTGTCAATGGGAACCATAGAGAATACCTCCTTATACAATAATATGCTGTCACTGGGAACCATAGAGAATACCTCCTTATACCATAATATGCTGTCAATGGGAACCATAGAGAATACCTCCTTATACCATAATATGCTGTCACTGGGAACCATAGAGAATACCTCCTTATACCATAATATGCTGTCACTGGGAACCATAGAGAATACCTCCTTATACAATAATATGCTGTCAATGGGAACCATAGAGAATACCTCCTTATACCATAATATGCTGTCACTGGGAACCATAGAGAATACCTCCTTATACCATAATATGCTGTCACTGGGAACCATAGAGAATACCTCCTTATACCATAATATGCTGTCACTGGGAACCATAGAGAATACCTCCTTATACCATAATATGCTGTCACTGGGAACCATAGAGAATACCTCCTTATACCATAATATGCTGTCACTGGGAACCATAGAGAATACCTCCTTATACAATAATATGCTGTCAATGGGAACCATAGAGAATACCTCCTTATACTATAATATGCTGTCACTGGGAACCATAGAGAATACCTCCTTATACCATAATATGCTGTCACTGGGAACCATAGAGAATACCTCCTTATACCATAATATGCTGTCACTGGGAACCATAGAGAATACCTCCTTATACAATAATATGCTGTCAATGGGAACCATAGAGAATACCTCCTTATACAATAATATGCTGTCAATGGGAACCATAGAGATTACTACCTTATACCATAATATGCTGTCAATGGGAACCATAGAGAATACCACCTTATACCATAGTATGCTGTCACTGAGAATCATAGAGAATACCTCCTCATACCATGATATAATGTCAGTGGGCACCATTGAGAATACTACCTTATACCATAGTATGCTGTCAATGGGAACCATAGAGAATACCTCCTTATACCATAATATGCTGTCAATGGGAACCATAGAGAACACCTCCTTATACCATAATGTGCTGTCAATTGGAACCATAGAGAATACCTCCTTATACAATAATATGCTGTCAATGGGAACCATAGAGAATACCTACTTATACAATAATATGCTGTCAATGGGAACCATAGAGAATACCTCCTTATACCATAATATGCTGTCAATGGGAACCATAGAGAATGCCTCCTTATACAATAATATGCTGTCAATTGGAACCATAGAGAATACCTCCTTATACAATAATATGCTGTCAATGGGAACAATAGAGAATACCTCCTTATATCATAATATGCTGTCAATGGGAACCATAGAGAATACCTCCTTATACCATAATATGCTGTCAATGGGAACCATAGAGAATACCTCCTTATACAATAATATGCTGTCAATGGAAACCATAGAGAATACCTCCTTATACAATAATATGCTGTCAATGGGAACCATAGAGAATACCTCCTTATACCATAATATGCTGTCAATGGGAACCATAGAGAATGCCTCCTTATACAATAATATGCTGTCAATTGGAACCATAGAGAATACCTCCTTATACAATAATATGCTGTCAATGGGAACAATAGAGAATACCTCCTTATATCATAATATGCTGTCACTGGGAACCATAGAGAATACCTCCTTAAACCATAATATGCTGTCAATGGGAACCATAGAGAATACCTCCTTATACAATAATATGCTGTCAATGGAAACCATAGAGAATACCTCCTTATACAATAATATGCTGTCAATGGGAACCATAGAGAATACCTCCTTATACCATAATATGCTGTCAATGGGAACCATAGAGAATACCTCCTTATACCATAATATGCTGTCACTGGGAACCATAGAGAATACCTCCTTATACCATAGTATGCTGTCATTCAGACATTCAGATTAGTAAGATATGTGGTCTTCATAAAAATGTTTAATGTAGCATTTTAATCACTGGAAAGACTTGAATGTCTCAATCTCAAATGATTTTAGTTGTCTCATGAATTGAAAGAGGCCGGATCTTGGTAAAGAGCAGCATTGGTGTATCCTTGCTGTTGGCAGACAGTGTTATAGATCAATGCATTATGATTGATATTAAATAGTATATATTGTGGTGGTAGGTTTGACACATGAGTCTTCATGTTACAACTTATTGAAATAATTACAAATTTAATTATTGGACAAGATACATGGCGTTCTCACACAGTTTTCTAGGACACCAAGCTAAAAGGTTGTGCTAATAGTAAGCACTGGTTTCTCATGTAGATTTATGATACGATAAAATGATAAAACCTCATTTGTTTATTCCAGGGTCCATTTGTACATATTGCTAGCATAGTAGCTGCATTGCTGGGAAAAATGTCTTCTTTTAAAGGTATATATCAGGTAGGTCTCAACTACTTTGCTTTTATTACAAATTTGTTATTTGCTTTTTATTACACAGCAAAAGTAAAAGCACTCGTTCATCTTTATGTATTTGTCACGTGTAATAAAATAACATGCAAACTCAACATGTTAACAATTATTTTTTTTTACAAAATCAGTCAAAAGCTAAAATATGAAACAGAGAAACAGGTCAACCATAAAAAGTTAAAAAGATTAAATTAAATTTCAGAACTAGGTGTGACTAAGAGACTTGAAAATGATCTGCTTTTTGTGTCCCACAATGAATGTGGTTGGGGTTTATGGTGTACATCCATGCAGTCAAATTCGCATTTAGGTCTGTTTCTCTGGCACTGTGGTGGTCCATTGTATTCCATGAAAACATTTCTAGTTGTAGCTAGGTAAAGTCTATTTCCATTACCTGAAAACAGTAAAAATCAATAAATATTTGTATTTATATACAGATATATATGTTTATTAATCAGATTTTATTTATTAACACTGCCCTACTGAAGATCATTCTATCCATTTCAGAATGAGTCAAGGAGATCAGAGTTGCTGGCAGCAGCTTGTGCTGTAGGGGTGGCAGGAACATTTGCAGCTCCCATTGGAGGTAACACATAAGAGATTAGCATCATTATTTGTTGTGTCTATATGAGATATAGATGTATTTATGTGGAAAAGACTTATTTCCATGATTTAGTATCTGGGATATTGTGATACCCTTGGGATATTGTGATACCCTATGTCCATCCATCTGTCTGTAACTCTGTATCCACTAAACCACTGGTAAGTTGCCCATAAGGTTTCCATCTTTGAGAGGGGTATAATTTTTAACTCTTTCCCCTTGGAGGGGTCAGAGGTCAAATACACAACAATTGCAGTTACAGTGACAATTTGAATCTCTGTACATTTTAAACCAAATTTTTTAAATACAGTCGTGGGACGGCAATACATTATTTGAACAGCATAATTTTGGTTATGATTCCGTGGGTCCTGGTCAAGTTGGCAGTGGGGAATATTTAATATAAAACCTGTGGATTTGCCATGGCAAAGCATGGAAGTTGCTCTAGTTTGGTCAATACTTACAAATGCTGGATTTTGGGTAGCATGAATTTAATTGTAATCTTAATTTAATCAGGTATGTATTCTAAATGAAAGTTATTTTGCAGGCAAAAAAAAAAGTTTCCCAGTTAAAATGGTGAAAACTATATGCATTGTGATTAATAGTAGTGTACAAAAATATTCACCCAAACATCAATCACAAAAATCATACTTTAAAAAAAAAAAACATATGCACTCTTCTCAAAAATATTAACTTGCTGATGAGATCAAAACAGAAATTTGCCTAAATATGGTCCAATGAAGATTATGGTATAATACCATAAATTTGTCAAGGTGACACAATTGAATCACAAATATGCAAGTAGTTTTGAGTTTACATCCCCTCAAAGTAGAATGACTGGAATTAAAATTGTGTTATATGCACCCAAATGTGCTGTTGTAGATGAAGAACTCACAAGGTGGAGCAGGGTCTGTGCTTTTGTTTTCCGAGATCTTCCAAGGCTGATCAGGGTCTGTGCTGTTGTAGATGAAGATCTCTCAAGGCAGAGCAGGGTCTGTGCTTTTATTTTCCGAGATCTTCCAAGACTGATCAGGGTCTGTGCTGTTGTAGACTGAGATCTCCCAAGGCTGATCAGGGTCTGTGCTATTTTAATCCAGGATCTTCCAAGGCTGATCAAGGTCTTCACTGTGGTTGACTGAAATCTCCCAAGGCTTATCAAAGTCTGCTCTGTTGTAGACCAAGATCTCTCATGGCAGATCAGGTGTTTGTGATGTTGTAGACCAAGATCTTCCAAGGCAGATCAGGGTGTGATCTGTTGTAAACCAAGATCTCCCAATGTGGATCAGGGTCTTTATTGTTGTAGACCAAGATATCTTAAGGCAGATTTGGGTCTGCATTGTTGTAGACCAAGATTTCCCATGGTGGACCAGGATCTGCACTGTTGTAGACCAAGATCTCTCAAGGCAGATCTGGGTCTGTGTTGTTGTTGACCAAGAGCTCCCAAGGCAAATCAGGGTCTGCAGTGTTGTAGACTAAGATCTCCCATGGCTGATCAGGGTCTGCATTGTTGTGGACCAAGATTTCCCATGGTGGACCAGGATCTGCACTGTTGTAGACCAAGATCTCCAAAGGCAGATCTGGGTCTGTGTTGTTGTTGACCAAGAGCTCCCAAGGCAAATCAGGGTCTGCATTGTTGTAGTCTAACATCTCCCATGGCTGATTGGGGTCTGCACTGTTGTTGACCGATATCTCCCACTGCAAGTACAATAATTGACAACATCCACCCATACTAATGAGGTGAGCTTGCATCTTATTAGCTGAGCTTGTTACCACTCAGGAGGTTCTACTTCTGATCCAGTTTTGATCAACTTGAATATATATATCATTTAGATCTTGGATGAGTTCAGTAGTAATCAAGATGCATGCATTCTAACGAGGTGATCTTGCATCTAATTGGCTGAGCTTGTTACCCCTCAGGAAGCCATATTTCTGATTCAATTTTTATCAAACTTGAAATATGTATTATATCATCAGGCTCTTAGATGAACTCCATAATGAACAAGGTAATCTTGCAAATTATTGGCTGAGCTTGTTACCACATTGGATGGCAGAATTCTGATCTGATTTTGATCAGAATTGGAATATATGCATATATCGTCAAGATCTCAGATGAGTTCAGTAATGAGTGAGCTGCATGAATATTCATGAGGTGATCTTGCATCTGATAGGCTGAGCTTGTTAGCACTCTGGAGGCCGTATTTCTGATCTGAATTTGATGAAACTTCGAATATATGCTTGCATCTGACTGGCTGATCTTGTTGTCCTTCTGGAAGTCATATTCCTGATTTGATTTGATAAAACTTGAAATATGGGCTTATATCATCAAGATCTTGGATCATTTTGATAATGAGTGAGATCCACAAATATTAATAATGTAAACTTACATTTGATTGACTGAGCTTGTTACCACTCTGAAAGCCATGTTTGTCATCCAGAATTTGACCAGACTTAGATTATATGCTTATATCACCAAGATCAAAATTGGAATATGAGCTTATATCACCAAGATCAAAATTGGAATATGAGCTTATATCATCAAGATCAAAATTGGAATATGAGCTTATATCATCAAGATCAAAATTGGAATATGAGCTTATATCATCAAGATCAAAATTGGAATATGAGCTTATATCATCAAGATCAAAATTGGAATATGAGCTTATATCACCAAGATCAAAATTGGAATATGAGCTTATATCACCAAGATCAAAATTGGAATATGAGCTTATATCATCAAGATCAAAATTGGAATATGAGCTTATATCACCAAGGTCAAAATTGGAATATGAGCTTATATCATCAAGATCAAAATTGGAATATGAACTTATATATCATCAAGAACTTGGACACTTTCAAAAGTAAACAGGATCCATGCATATTAACGAAGTGATCTTGCATCTGACTGGTTGACCTTGTTATCACTCTTGAAAACTTAAAATTTCAGGGGAGAATTCTGACTCCATTTGAAAAAGAGGTGAGAGGGATTTAAGGAAAAAATAAAGGTAGGGCTTGAAAATATAATATGTAAATCTGTCAATTTTTTGGTGCAGTTTGTTAGAAATTAGCTTGATTCCCCCAACTGTGTCTCCTAGATTATTAGATTAAACATTATTCCACAAAAACTGCATGACCTAGATAAAAGAAATTTGTTTAGTATTTAATATGCATATGTAGATAACCTGATTAAAGTTTTGTGCATTTAAATAAATTTAGCTAGTATTATTGAGTTTTGTTTTTATTTTTTACCTTTTTCCTTGGGACAAAGACTTTCAGCTGCAGTGTAGAGGATATGTATTGTACCAAACACAAATTAGGTTAATTTATTGACCCTTCAAACTTTTAACAAATATCAAAAGTTATTTTTATTTCATTACAGGTGTATTATTTAGTATAGAGGTAACAGCGACCTACTTTGCTGTCAGAAATTACTGGCGAGGCTTCTTTTCAGCTGTATGTGGTGCCTTGGTATTTCGTCTTTTGGCTCTATGGTTTCAAGATGAAGGTAAGAATTGAGGTATAAGTTTAAACTGTATTTATTTAGTGTCAAGTTCTCATTTACACAGTCATACCTGTCTTAAGCAGCCTCATCTGGTAAGTGGGAACAATTGCTTTCCTAGGTAGGTGGTTGCTTAAAACAGGTAAATTTTTACAATAGTTTTGCTGTAAGGAACCTTCAAATTTAGTAGCTGTATAAGACAGATGGCTGCCTAATAGAGGTGATCTTTTAAGATAGAAGTATACTTATGAATAGATAACCAGTCTACATCAAGATTTATAAAGTCAATAAAATGGACAAAAAAACTTGTTAACCTTAATATTGTTGATAAACAAGAATAAAATGCAAATTAAAAAATGTAAGATCTGTATTAAGTGTGGTCTTAATAAAGAAGAATATCTTATGATATACTGTAAGATGTTCTCTGGTGAGTGTGATATGATGTTTTCACAGATTTTTAGAGCTTTACTTTTAATTGGCACCATTCTGTCAGTATCATCATGCTGATGTGCCATTAAACCCAACAACTACTACTATTACTACTACACCAAAAGCTACCTCTGCACAATCAGATTCAAATCATTTGTAAATTTGTTTACTAAATTTATTCATTTTCAAAAGAAAATGACTGATTGGATGACAGGTACATGTTAAAGTTAATAAAATATTCCAACCTGCTCCCTGACCCACAGCATAATTACGGAAGATATTAAAAAAAAAAAAAGTAGATGAAGAAAGAAAAAAAAAAAAAAAAAAAATTCATTCAAATTTAGTCATGTTTCCATTTAATTTGATATGGAGTGCAACTTGACCATGGAAAATATTATTTACATAATAAACAAAAAGAGTATGATCAATTTAGTAAAAATGACATAAATATATGGCGACTACACCGATTTTGCTAATAGTATTCTTACTTTTATCTTAGTTAAGTAATTAAAATCTGCATTTAAATGAAATCACTATAGAAATTGATAGAAGTAGCACAAAAAATCTAGGAATGTATTACTTTTATATTTCTGTACTTCATCCTTCCAGTTTTCAAATATCAGAGACATTTTGCAATGAAAAATTAAGAAGTAGATGTAGGGATTTGAATTTGTCTAATAAACAAAGTAAATTTTTCATACTGTATCTACCTGCTTATGACTCATGTCCAACTGTGAATAGAATAGACCCAGATCTGCTGTTGCATATTGCATCAGCAGATCAAGGTCAATGTTGTTTATTCTACTGATTAGTCATAACAAACTGCATAGACCCAGATCTGCTATTGCATAATGCATCAGCAGATCATGGTCAGTGATGTTTATTCTAATGATTAGGCCTTACAAACTGCATAGACCCAGATCTGCTGGCGCATTATGCAGTGGCAGATCTGGGTCTGTGCAGTTTGCAGTTGGATCTGACTTATAAGCGAGTATATACTGTATGAAAAAATCTACACGTTTGCATTATTTATCCATTTCTCTACTACTGTGATGAAAAATGAGAACAATCTTATATGATCTCAGCTCGTAAATAATCTATCATTTGACAAAAAGGTATACCATATTTTCGGCATGTTTTCAGATGCCAAAAGGTAATAACTTTTTGTCATCAGAAGACATTGATTTTGGTGTCTGAAAACAAGCGAGTAGACAAATATGCACACCCCTTCCCCTGTAATGAAGAAGTTACCCGTAGCTCCTACAACAATGTACTACCATGAAGTAAAACAAGCATTTTTTCTATCTTTATGTGTAGGGTAATGAATGGAAAACAGACATTACTTGCCTATTTTTGTCTATTTGACACATGTCCATCCACCAGAAAACGCAGCCATACATGTATTAGAGCCAGGATTTTATGTGTATTTTTCAGTAGAACTGCCATATTTGTAATCTCAATCCACTGTTTAACCCTCTCCTGATCAGCGATCATTAAAATCTAACTTACAAATGCAAGCAAGCTTTATTTCTGTGTAAATATGAAATGAAAACAAACTAAATAAAATGATATTGGAATTATAATTCCCAACCTTTACTCAGTTATGTGGAAAATAAGCACTCAGCATTTAATATTTTTATTATGAATTATAACTTTTCAAAAGAAAGTACAGGTGACTGTAAACTGGAGATTTACAAGTGCTGGAGATGGCTTTGAAATGGTGGACTTTTTATCTGGATTCCCAGTGATATTACTTTACGAGTAAGAGGTTAATGTCGAAAAAGGAACCAGACTAAAGGATTAGTAGATCTCACAGAGATTGTTTAATATAGAAAAAGGAACCAGACTAAAGGATTAGTAGATCTCACAGAGATTGTTCTTCATTTATTTTAATTTGATTAAGCAACAAGTTTAACAACTGCGACATGCTCTTGATGAATCAGATGCTGGTGTGATGTAGTCTTTGAGTCCAAGGAAACTGCAGAGGCTGGATAAAACCATCAACCTTGGTTGGGCGACCATTTACTCATGCACATGTCAAACCATGGGATAGAACCTAGGAATGCACAGATGAAAAACAAACCTCACCTTTTTCAGCAGATACAGGAATCAATAACCATTTGATAAATAAAGCTCTTAAAATTTTGGACAATTGCTTTCTTGAACAGTCACAAGAGATTGGAATTTTTGTTTGAAAGTACTAATAAATTTGTGAGAAATCTTATGTGAAATGAGAGGAATTTACTATTTTTGTGTATTTTTCAGAGACATTGACAGCTTTATTCAAGACGAATCTTAGACAAGAATTTCCCTTTGATCCTCTTGAAATGCTTGCATTTTGTTTCATGGGGTAAGAAATTTTCATGTTTCATTGCAATGCAGGTTAATTTGTATGACAAAATTATTGATAAAATCTTGTGAGGACAATTAATTTTAATAGAATTTGTCCTCAAGAGAACCACCACAGTGTATGAAATAAACATGACATTTCCTCCTACCTATCTCCCCCTTCCCCACTAGTCACTGAAGTAAATGGTAAGACACTTTGCTGCTAGGACAGCAGGTGCATTTATGGGTACATACCTGCATGTAAATTTCACCAATAAAAAATACAACTGTGTCCAGTGATTGGTTGTCAGAGGAGAAAAATTATTTATGAGAATCTTTATTACCTTGACTTCACTAAATTTCTTGGGGCTACACATTTTCAGTAATTACTCTGTGGAAACAATAGAACCTTTTCGCACATTCCATTAGTTAAAGTACCAGCAAAAATTTATTGCTTCCCTAAATTGCTAAAATTGATATCGATGTAAATGAATGAATTTACAGTAAATCACAGGCTTGACCAGCTAATTTGTCAAGATCCAGGAGGCCATTAATATTTGTTCACACCCAAACTTCTGTTTTGAGGTTGCAGGAATATTTCTTCTTTACTAAACAGGGAAACAAACTACAATATATACCATTAAAATGAGTGTTTCCTTTGAATTATACACTATATTGCTCATATTTTGAGGTGGTGGTGGTTGTGGTGGTGGCATATCTGTGATAAATAATATACCATGAAAAAAGAAATCTCAAGATTTGTAGGCAATTTCATGGTGTTATGCTGTGAGTTGGATTTTTCACGGAAAAATTAATTTCTTAAGGTAAAAAAATAAGAAATAGCAACTTTGCATTATTTTGTTAAATTATAGCAAAATGTTTTGAAAATCCAAGGCACAATTCAGTAGTCATGTGTTAGAAGTGTTTTAATAACAGTTGAAATGGTCCATAATGCTTCAGAGACCAGAAGATAAACAGATTGATAATCAACGAGAACTTGATTTGACCCACTGGGCAAGTTTTTGATTGACCGTGCCCTACCATACCTGTACCATATATACTCACTTATAAGTTGAATCCAACTGCAAAACAACATAAACACTGATCTGCCTTCGCAGAATGCACCGGCAGATCAAGCTCTATGCTATTTGTTCTACTGATTACTCCTAGCAAACTGCATAGACCCAGATCTGCTGGCACATAATGCAATGGCAGATCTGGGTCTATGCTGTTTGCAATTGGACTTCACTTATAAGGGAGTATAAATGGAACGTTATGTCAGTAGCAGATCACTCCCATGATAGTTCCTTTTATGTGAATTTCAAACTTGTACTTTCCATAACAATAAATACTTCTAGAAAACGTTCAGATGTCCTTAAAAACTCATTGAAACTTCCTTTTAAATAAACTCTTCAGGGCTGTATGAACCTTTGCAAAAATAAAAATATTTTGTGTGAAATGTGAAGTGACAGTTATTGTAATTACTAGATATTATTTTAGAGAAATGAAAAGGTTAAGAACCATAGCCTGATACCTTTAGAATGAAATATGTGAAGCCAGAACCTGAATTAAGGAAAAAAAGATACTAGTATCAACATCTAACTTTCATTATCATCCTCCAAGACTTATTTGGGGCCTGATCAAATTAAACATCACCAGCTGATTTGACCAGATATGGCTATTAATTGGATGTTATATATTTTTGAGTCAGTCAGTCATCTTGTTGTAAGTTAAGAATTAATTTTCATAAACAGTAGAGTGGAATAAAATATTCTTGTTATGGGAAATTCTAATGTAATTTTCTGAAAGAAAAAATGATTTTGTATATAAAAACTTTGTGAGGAAACCAGTTAATTATGCAAGTATAATAATGACACTAAAGCAGCAGCAAATCCAGTACTAAACATGATACATTTTGCACTACATTTAATAATTAGATATATCAATGTTTTTTCACTTTTGTCACAACTTATATCTCCTTTTAATGTTTTTGTATTAAATTTCACAAAAGCTTGAAAATGGCGAGGGGAAAAAAAAGTTTCTCTATGTTTTGACCTTGAGTAAGGTCCTACTCAGGGAACAGTGAAATATACACACAGAGATAAACACACAGACAAAAGTGATGTGTAGAACAGTAAATATTTACATTTTGGCACAGAGAAGAAAATGAAAAGGCCTAAACTTAACGAAAAGAACAAAATAAATAGAAATAACTACATGTCTAGGAAGAAATCTATTTAAGATCTAAGAGCTGTTTCCACTGAATCAAACACCCACAAACCTTTAAAATTTTTGCTGATTTATTGATGATGTAAAGAGCAAATAGGTAGGAACATGAGAGCAATTACCACAATTTTTGGGATTTGCTAACAATTTCCATCTCACCATCAAATTCACATTGGAGTAATCAGACAAGTCAGATATATTCCTGGATACCTGATCCATATTACAAGATGGAAACACTGAAACTGACTAGTATTGCAAACTGACTGACTCCCATCAATATCTCTTACCTACTAGCTGTCATCCAATATATGTAATGAAAAACCTTCCATTTGGCTTATGTTTTTGCATAAAATGTATTTTCTGAAATGAGGAGATGCTCAATAAAAGACATGGGAAACTAAAAGGACACTTAAAAAGAAGGGATTACAAGAACAAAACTATATATTTGGCTGTAGAAATGCTAAGGTCATGAACCAAAACAGTCTTCTTAGATATAACACTAAGACTACCAACATGTATCCCTCTCATAACTTACAACCCAGATGCCCTGAACATAGGACAAATTATCCAGAGACACTGGCACATTATTGACTCCTCAGCATGTCATAAGGGAGGTCTTCAGAGAACCACACATGGTCACCTATTGATGACCAAAAACTTAAAAGACCACCTTGTGCATGCCCAGCTGATGTTGAATCATATTATGGAAGCAGGAGTACACAGTTGCAAAGACAGACATCTAATCTACACAAAAATGCCCAAGACTGCTACATTCAAAAGTTCATCAACAGGAGTTACTTAAAATGTCAGCCAAAAATTGGATGTGTCAGTAACAACAACATTTTTGTCATGGCATGCAATATCTGTGCTATGCAGTATATTGGTGAAACAGTTGACATCAGAAAGAGAATAAACAATCACAAACGCTGCATCAGATACAAGGCCTACACAAAACTCTCCCAACCATTCCAACTTAGCTGGATCATCATTCCAGTCCCTCAAAATGCTGCCCATTGAGTCAAATCACAGAAGGACTGACAATGAACATAACCATGATGAGAAATATTGGATTCTGCAGATGTAAATATGTGGTGAATTTGGCTTAAACAAAAAACTCTAGTCCAAAAAATGTTTGATTTAGCTAACTGCTCATATGTTTCTCCTTCAATCACAGAACCAGTCTTAATGCCAATCAAATTTCATTAGGTTACAACCCACTCAGTTTTAGGAAGAAACCTTATAGAGGGGGCAAGAAACAGGGTTTCTTATTCCCCATGCCTACTAACTCTCACAAAAGGTTAAAAAAAGGTCAGTTTTCAACACACAAGTGTATTTCACACTGGTCTTGTCTTCATTTACTCAAAATGTCCATTTTTTATTTTCTCAAAGTGTAAATCCTACTCACTGATGACAGTTCACCCTTTACAGATGAATTTCACATGTATGCAGATCAAACAGAAATTTTGCTTTTTCCAGTCCTCCGCCCCCCTCCATTTATACTTATTTCAACATCCGTTTATGTCGATAGTATTGCCTTGGGCCAGAGGATGTAGACATAAACAGGTAGGACTGTGAGTATGTATGTATGTTTATGTATATATATATATATATATATATATATATATATATATATATATATATATATATATATATATATATATATATTAAAAGACACCAACATAGCTAACAACCTAGGTTTTGATAGGTACTGGAAGCAATATATCCTCAGAGGACAACGAAATACATCCGCAGAAACACACACATTTTGGCCCAGAGAAGAAAAACTATCAAAGATAATGAAAAGGCCTAAACTAACGGAAAAGAACAAAATAACTAAAAATAACTCCTTGTGTAGGAAGGGATCTCTTATCTAAGAAAAAGGTAAATGAGAATTGCTGAAATCTCTTAGCTAAATAGCGGTAAGCTGTTTTTGGAGTGATCTAGTTATCTATGTCATTGTGAGGATAATATCGTGTTTCATATGGTGCCATCTATAATCTATAGTGGTGCATAAACATGAAGAACAACAAGATAAAAGATCAAAGGTAAAGACATGACAATAAAGTAATAATAATAATTATATCAATCATAATAAACTGATGTCACTAGAGTTGTTGTTGTTGTTATGGGTTTAATGCCATTTTTCAGCACATGATAGGCTATACATGGCAGCCAGTATATTTGGTGGAGGAAGAACCCAGAAAAACTCCGAGAAGAACGACCAACCCACGGGAAGCTACTGGCAAGCTTTCTCACATACCCATGTTGACCAAGCCTGAGACTTGGACCAATGCGGACAGAGGTGAGATGTTAGTGATCTGTAAAGGCGAGCACCTTAGACCACTCAGCCACCCGGTTCCCCAATGTCACTAGAGGAGAGCAAGGCTGATCAAACTGACAGAAAAGAAAGCACATTTTTCAGTAAATTATGTTTCTCTGAGAATACTTACCCAGTCACATTAAAGTTAGGTAAACAAGCTTGCTACTTCCCAAATCCAGCCCTCCCAAAAAGACGAAACTTGTCGTTTTTGCCAATATCATATAGACGAAGGGCAGTAACTCTTGCCCATTACCTCACCTTGCCACCACCAGGTGTCGCTTGTTTTAAGATGAGCGATATATCAATGAGAATGCTCACATGGCGGGGAGGTTGGGAGTGTTTTGAAGTACATGTAATGTGATTGGGCAAGTATTCTTGAAGAAACAATTTTTAACTGAAAAATGTGCTGTCTCCTTCAAGTATGTCCCCCCCGCCCCGATCACATTAACATTAGGAAAATAGTAAAGCTAAATTCCTGAGATAAAAACTCAAGAAGGTTGACTGTGCACCCCAGCCAACAGCTTCTATGATGTCTTGGATCGAAACGTTATGTTCAAAAGTGAGGCTCACTGAGATCACTCTAATTTCATGAACTGAAATCTTCATGAGGCAACTCTAATCTCAAGACTTCAGAGTATGCAAAGCATATAGCCCACTTAAGCCACAATGATGGAGTTTGAGGGGTGATATCCTCTTTCCCAACATTCATGAGGAGAAAGAGTCATTTTCTTGTTCCATGTCTTTTCTCTGTGTACTTTAAGTAATGCTTGAGGGTGCTGAGAGGATCTTGCATGGTCACTTCTCTCGACGAATCTATTGAAGAAACAGATTGCATGATGACTCTCTGATTGCCCACTGATGGCAGCCTATTCTTGGCTACAAAGACTGGTTGCGTCATTTAGGTTTACGGAACCATCCATTCTGAACTGGAGATAGTTCAGGTCCACTGAAAGGACATGTAACTCGCTCACCCTGAATGCCAAAGCTAAATCCATCAGGAAACATTTTTTGTATGATGATGGCTTCAATGAGGTTCTGGCTAAAGGTTCAAATTTATCCAAATTCAGCCATGTCTAAACCCATGAAAGATTCCATTTTGGAAACATGGTGAGGGTTTTGGTCTATTCAAGTCAAAATTGTCTAGCTGGTCTGATACATCTTTATCATGAATGATGTCCCCTCTGCCATGATGTCTCTAAAGTGTTGGATATCACTGGGCGGAAGCTTTGATGGTAATCGGGGCCAGCTTTTCTCCTTGAACAGTCAGAGAAAAAGTCAGCCAGTTGAGGAATTGAGGCACTCAAAGGGGCAATCTTGTTGCCTCTGCACCAGTCCCAGAATACATGGCACTTTCATTCATAAGCCTTCAAAGTGGAGGGCCTTCTTGCTTGCGAGATTCTCTCCACAATCAAATGTTTACATTCTTTCCATCACAAAGCTCCCCTGAAAAAGCCAGGTGTGAAAGAGAAGTTGTTCCAGACAGGGTTGGAATACCTGTGACTGCAGTTGTTTGAGAAGATTTGGTTTAGCTGGAATCTTCCTGGGCAGATCTATTGCCAAATCAAGTAGATCATTGACCCTGGACTTGTCCCGTCTGAAAGGGGCTATCAAAATCAAACTCCAGTTCTGAACCCTCAACTTCTTACTATTTTCGGTACTAAGACCATGGGTGGGTAGGCAAAGGCCCACAACCACTCCCAACTGATTGAAAGTGCATCCATAGCCCAAGCTTTTGGATCCAGAACTGGGGAGACAAAGGTGGGCAGTTTGTGATTCCACCTTGTCACAAAAAGATCAATCATTGGACACCCCCAAAGCATGCAAATCCAATGCAAGACCAATCAATGGATGGACCATTCAGTATAAATGATCTGCCCCTTTCTCTCTCTCGAGAGTCATCCAGGATATTGAGTTGGCTGGGAATGTTTCTGATTTGTACATTATTGAGATGGGAGCACCAACGCAGAAACTGCAAAACCCGAATGCACAGATCAATTGATTTGGTTCCCCCCTATTTGAGGTAAGTCACTACCACCGAATTGTCAACAGTTTTCCTGCAGAGGTGGCCCTTCCAAAAATGAAAGGCAATGATATTAACCTTCATTTCCAGACAGCTGATGTGAGGAGGCATTTCCTCTAGCCTCCACTTGCCACTGACAGTATCAAAGCCCGGCAACAGGTGGGCTCCCCAACCATGTGTACTGGCATCCATACATAGTGTAACTTGTGGTTGGGGCTTTTCCAGAGGAATTCCTGCTGTGAGCCAACCATGGATGCACCACTGATGTAGAAATAATACTACCTCATTCGTGATCCTGACCTTTCGATCGAGTGGACTGGAAAAGGGGTGCCACGGAACCGCAAGGTCATCTGTAAGGGGCGCATGAAAAGATGGCCTAGCGGATCAGATCTGCTGCCGCACTGAATAACCCAAGGAGCTGCAAAAATTTGCTGTAATCCACTTCCTGTTGGAAATAGACTCCACGAGTGTGATGATCCATACTACATGAATGTGGGGTAGCCATACGAGATTGAGACTGGTGATAAACTCCATACTCAGGAGGACATAATACTGTGATGGACCGAGGTCTGAATTTTCCCAGTTCACTAGAAAACCAAGATGACTCAAAAGGGATAGATCATTCCTGCCCGTGAGAAGAATAGAACCTACCATATGTTTCTGGAGGATGTCATCCAAATATGCCACCATTGCTGTGGATGAATTCGACTGGATGATGCAGTTCATAATCTTTCTAAATGCCCATTAGCTGATGTTTAGATTGAATGGAAGAGCTCGAAAATGGTAAATATTCCTTTGATATGCAAATCAATGGAATTTCTGAGATGCGGGGGGGGGGGGGGGGATAGGGACATACAAGTATGCATCGATCAGATTGAGACTGATGGGAAATTCATCCCTTCTGATGGAGAGTCAGATTGATCATGCCATATCCACCTTGAATTTCGGCAGAACTATGTATTGGTTGAGGTGGCTAAGATTGATGATCAGCCTGAGCTTGCCATTGGCCTTTTGCACAAGGGAAAGCCTGAAAAAAAACCGTTGATTGCAATTTCCAAACAATCTCCTCCGTGCACTTGTCGATTAATGACCAGATCTCCTGCTGCATAATTTTGTCCTTCTCAAAGTCTTATAGTACATACGTCATGAGCGGGGAAGATGATAGAGGAGGGAGTTGGATAAATGAAATCCAAAGCCCCTCCAAAATTACTTGGATTGCCCACACATTTTGTGGAAATAAAATGATCCAATGATGGTTGAAATGAAAAAGTCTGGCACCAACTAGTAAGCTGTCTGCGGCTGGTCAGGGTGGCAAGTCAATGGTGAGAGTTAGTAGGCACGGGGAATAAGAAACATATACATACATACATACACACAGTCCTACCTGTTTATGTCAACATCCTCGGGCCCAAGGCAATACTATTGACATAAACGGATGTTGAAATAAGTATAAATGGGGGGGGGGGGGGACTGGAAAAAGCAAATTTCTGTTTGATCTGCATACATGTGAAATTCATCTGTAAGGGGTGAACTGTCATCAGTGAGTAGGATTTACACTTTGAGAAAATAAAAAATGGACATTTTGAGTAAATGAAAACAAGACCAGTGTGAAATACACTTGTTATTGACAACTTAACTTTTTTTTTTTACCTTTTGTGTAATCAAGTCCATAATGTGTTAAGTACATGTTTACAAAAAATCCATAAATTCGAGTGTGGGTCACATGTTAGAAAAATCATGTATCAGTCACATACTGTTAGAAAACACATGTATAAAAAAATGGTAGTCCTCGTTTGATCTATATCACATTGTCAACCAACACATGTAACTAAACAATTCACTACAATATTTCTTATTGCCAGTAGCACGTGGCTGTATAGTTGTTATTTATGTGCTACATGTACTTAAATTGGCCTAGATTTTGCTCTGCAGTCATCTTACTGAAGCTACCAAGGGGATGAGGCTATTTGTAGGGAAATTAAAACCTGTTATCAAATTATGAATTCTCTCTGATTGCAAAACATTCAATATCATTTTTACAAAAAAAGTCTTAATTAAACACAAGTAGACTTTGCATTTTACGCTGTTGTTGGTAGCCATTCTAAGCATAAATAAAGTTACTTTTCTTCCTGCAGAAAAGGAAACTTTCACAGCACAATAAATATGTTTCAATCACCGATCACTTTGGAAAATGCAACAATCGATCAGATTCCATCGCTTTTATTCAGGTTTGATGATGACTTTCTTTGATGAAGGTTGCAATGTTTTTTATTAAAGATTGTAGCCTGCTTGCTTTGATGAAGGGTGCATGCGTTGTTGAAGTTGCTGCGAACGGCCAACTTTTGAGGACCAAACAAATGCCTGTTTGTTAATCTGATGGCAACATTAAAGTCTGGTGGCAACATCAAATAATTGTAGAACAAAGTATGGGTCAGAACTGGCAGCTTGTCAACATAAATGATCAGAAAATAAATGATTTGTTCAAGCTGGGACCTAGGGCTTCTATCGACATATACATTTATTTTTTATGTCAACGTCGACATAAGCATGACATTTGGTAGTAACAACAGACCAGGGGACAGGGACTGTGCTTTTTTGTCAACATGGGCAGTTTGTCGACATAAGTGATGTTGATATAAGTGGGTTGGAATATATATACAGTAAAGAATGTTTATTATATTCTTGGATAGAACATTTCCTGTTATAATGTCTGAGTTTAAATTCCCTTGCCAAATTCCTAACTAATACGTATTCTGAAGGCTTTGTTATAATGTTCCTCTGTTACAATGTTAAATTGGTTATAGCATTTAATTTGTGTGGTTTGCCTGAGAAAATTAGCTCAATTATAACGTTTTTATCACCTGATTCACAGAAGCCCGATAAGCGAAGGCGGTCAGTGCACAAAAAATTCAATAGCCCGATGCCCAGATCTGGCCCCTCCTGTATTCTAAGTGAAGTGCCCATCAGGCTTGTTGAAATCAAATCTAATTTGCCTGACAAAACTTCAGTCGCGCTGATGAAATGTTGCATTTTATTTTCGAGTTCTTGAAAGACTAGTAAATTATTAATATGTATCCCCATGTATGTCCCTTACCCTTATGAAGATTGTCTACTTATAATATTTCTATCGAAAGCTGTGGAGCATGTGACCTATGAATGGGAAACAGATTGTCTGGGATACCTATAAATTAGTGCTCACTTGACTTTAATAGACATGTGATTCTACCAGCGGTAGGACAAAAATACTGTTTTCAAGACCGTCTACCACATGTACTGTTTTATAGTTTAAATCTAACACTTGAAAATTAACAGATTTTTAAAACAAAAAAGAATTGAAGGAAAAAACCCGGTATTTTCACGCGTTCTATCCATGCTTTACAGAGACCAGCCAGAACCAATCTACTGGTACCTGAACTCTTCCAGCAGTCGTTACAACCATGCGTGGCTGAGTAATGGGATTAAGGCTAACATGTGTAAACAACAAGTTGTTAATTGATTACCTTATTGTTGTATTCTGGAGAGTTTAGACCAAATGTGGGATGTTTTTTGAGGTGCTATAAGTAATAAAGGGATCAAATGTGGTCCATGATGACTTTTAAGTCTTTGATTAAAAATCTTTCATCTTTTGGTGGAGGTGAGATAAAAAGGAAAGACCCATCAGAAAATAATTTCTGCAGAAACACTTGAGTAAGTATATTCAGATTAATAGAAAACAGATGACTACTGACAATTTCTTTCCATCCAAATAAGTAAAGGACTAATTTACCAGTCATTAAATTATTGAACAAAAACGTTTTCACATAAAAGTGATTTTTATGATTCACCAGCTGATACATGTACATGTATGTTCATATTTTCATCAGATAGTAAAACTAACTGATTTATCATTTTTTCTTCATGATAACATGTATTTATATAAATATGTGTTGGTTTTTGAAAATTTGATTACCATTACATACGAATTCTGACAGTAATCATACCAGTATAAATTGTTTACTACATATATGTAGTAAAAAATGTCATCAATGTGGACAAGTACGTGAACATGTTAAAAAAAACACAAATATAACATTTCTCGGTTATAAAATTCTAAAATCCCAGTCCTCTCTGAAACGTTGTAACAATCTTTTACCGTATATATATATATATATATATATATATATATATATATATATATATATATATATATATAGATCTATATAACGAGTATTTCAAATGGGGATGGATACTCTTGGATTAAATGAAATAGTTCAATCTACTTATTTTGCTTAAAAATGAACTTGTATTATTCAGTATGTGGACATTTATTCCAGCTATGTGATGTACAGACAATTTTACACAGGATAATTTGTAAAAGGAATACAACCTCAAAGACAATTCTGTGTAAACCATATATTGGGAGGTTTCCATGTGGTTTAATTATTACCATGTTTTACTTTTTACACAAATTGCAAAATTGTAAAAATTAAACATGAAATTTTTTATAAAATGCAAATACATGAAAATTTAACATAATGGATTGGATTCCCATATTTTCAGCATCTGTGGATTGTCAGACTTATTGATGGAAGTTTTCCTATCAAATCTCTTGCAGGGTTGTCTGTGGTTTTGCAGGGGCTCTCTTTATTTTGTTACACAGAAGAATAGTTCTCTTTTTACGAAAACATAAAAAGTTGTCAGCCTTTTTGCAGAAAAAGTAAGTATTGTTACTTATCATATATTTATCAAAAGATGCTAACAGACATGCAGTATTTACTTAAAAGGATATTTTATGATATATAGTTGGTCCTAATTGAAATGGTTCCGATCTGACCTCTAACATGACCACCTTGGTGGCCATCTTAAAAATCTTGTTTTTGCTACTCCTTATGAATGGATGATTGTATCAACATGGGGATTTTTAATGATATCTAGTATAAAGTTAGTCCTAAATGAAAATGGTGGTATATACTCATGTATAAGCTGGGTCCAAATGCAAACAACATAGACCCTGATCTGCCATGGCATAATGCAGTGGCAGATCAGGGTCTATGTTGTTTGTTCTACTGATTAGTCCTTACAAACTGCATAGACCCAGATCTGCCGGTGCATTATGTGATGGCAGATCTGGTTCTTTGCAGTTTGTAGCGGCTTATACGCGAGTATATACGGTGTCAGTTTAACCAAACTTAGCATGTGGGTATATCTTGAAAGAATCTGACATAATGTTGATGATCTTCTATCCCTTCTATCCATCATATTCAGAGTCCAAGGCTATGACAAAGATTTTTGTACTGCAGTTATTTTGTGAATGTGTTACCTCAAATATATAAGAAAATATTTTTATTATCAAATTTGGTATGTTGGAGTTTCTCCAAAAATGTCCAAGATTGTATCAAAACTCAACAGGTAAATGATCACAAGGACAGAAGAAATGGACTTATTATGGATTCTTGGAAATTCTTTTTAGCCAGTTGAGCCTTTAGTCCCTTCAAGGAACTCTTGTTTAAATTTGTAAAATTGTCAATACTTACTGTTCAGGCTGTAACTCTCATATTCTAACACCTGTTGACATCAAACTAACACTGTTTGTAGCTTTATATGTAGATTATGTAGACTGGGCCACCAAACTTACAGGGTAGATTCATATTTGGAGATGTGTTTGTTACATGCCAAAAGCAGGTCACTGACCTACTTTATAAGTTTTGTTTTAAAAAAAAAAAATCCATTCTTTCTGTCCATGCTGCAGGTTCTGTACAACTACACATATGGACATCAAATGTACAGTTTGTGTGAATGTTAGGGTGGACTTGGTCACTGTGACCCACTTTTCAGGATTGGTTACAGTTATGTCTGGTCCAATTTCAGTACCTCATCACCTATAACTACCAAACTTACACTAAGAGTATATTTGAGAATGAAAGCATTTTACACGTCAAAACTGGGTCACCACGATGTTTTTTCCATGATTTGTAACATACTTACAAATGTCTGTGCTCTAATTTCAATACTGTTTAACCTATTGCCACCAAATGTGCATCGAAGGTGCATATGGGGATTAAGCTCTGTCACACCAAAAAGTTGGTTGCAATGATCTACTTTCTACAGGTCATTGAACACTCTTAAAGATACTGGTTCATGCCATGGAAGCAGGGGGTATCTTGTGAGTTCTTGCTCACTAACAGCTCTAATTTCTGTACAACTTATTAGGGATAAAGTTTTCAGATGCAGCAATAATGGCAATGGCATTGGGAAGCAGCAGTTATATTTTATGATCTCTATTTATTCCAAAGCTGTTTTCATTATGTGAAGCCCACAATTAACAATTTATGGAGATCATAATCAATTATTTTAAACAGCAGTAACACATTTCCTATCAAAATTGCCTTGCTACTTCCTCAGGGACATAAGTCCCCTCGTCCAAGATCATAATTCCAATCTCCCGTTAGATAGAACAGAAAGAACCCAGAACCAGTCTGACTACCTTGTCATAGGTTTATGCAGCATACTCTTCCTCTCTCCATTCGATACTCATAGCATCATAACTTAGTTTCACTGTTGGAAAATTGCCGTTGTGCAATTTTACTACACCGTTTTAATCAGCGGTGCTCTTGTATAATATTTTCTCTTTTAGAGGTACTAGCCTGGCAGTACACATTTTTCTTTTCAGCAAATCTGTCAGGGTTGATACTCCTCCGTCTCAAAAGGGTATGGGATCGGTCTCTGAGTAGTTGAGAGACCCACTGCCCATGAAGAGTTGCAGTACTCTATCATAGGGGGTGGATGCCCAATTAATGCTCCTGAAGACATGCAGAAGTCTATCAGGGTAGGTGCTCCTCAATCCCAGGAGGGTATGGGATCTGTTTCTCACCAAGTTGAGAGTTGTAATGCTGCTGAGGAGTCACAGTACCCTATTCAAAAGGGGGGGGGGGGGGCATAGGCCCAATCTAGACAACAGAGATCAGATTGAGCATCCCTGAGAAAGGAAGCAATGTTATCTTGATAATATAATATGATGGTACTTTGAACAATATTAAATGATAAATCTATAAGATGCTTTTTGGAGGTCTTACACCATTTATAATTTTTTTTTTTTTAAATCATATATTTTTTCATGCTTTCTGTTCCAGGATTTTTTTTGTTGCAGGTATAAAAATGTTGCAGAGTATGGGGAAGTGGGGGCATAAAAAGGCCCCATGAGACACATGCACCACCTGCCTTTCATGTACTTTTGTGCAGTAATGGACAGATGTCTGTTCTATTGTCTTTAGTCTGACGAGGTTTGGGACCTTGCTGAGAGTTGGCACACATATAAGGGGAGGAAGAAAGGCCCTTTTTCCTCCTCATCTCCTCAATTCCAGTAGCATATGGAATCCTTCTCAGAGTCCCATGGTACTCAGAAGAAGAAGACTCCTCGATCCAGGGATCCTTTTCTGGGTCATTAGGGGCTCAGAAGAAGACCTCTTCATAGAGAAGAGCACTCCTCAATCCCAGGAGGGTATAGGATCTTTCTCTTCAGATCCCTTATGGTCAATCTGACTCAGTCAGTGCCAGTGAGGGTTTGATCCAGGTTTCCCCCCCCCAAGGGAGGAACTAATGGGGTTGAGAGTGAGTTGCACAGGAGCAGCACCCTCTCAAAGATCTTAGACCATTAAAGGCAACTAACAGATCGAGACACTATGAAATATAAGCTCTGAGGAGGGCTTCTGCATCATATCAGTGTCGCCTGATTCCCATCCGCAACTCCACTCTACCAATCAATTCTGTTGGGATTAGGGAATCTGGCTAGGGAGGGGGATTGGATTGGCATCCCCCCCCCCCCTTACATATGTTCCCTTTCAACCTCTATGGGATTTTGGGACATCCATTCTAGGAAGTGAACTTTCTTTGCCATACATGGAGGTTGAGGCAGTCCCACCACTTCCCATGCACAGTTGAGGGACAAGGATACCCCTAGAGGAGGGACAAGAAACATCTCCCATCCTCCTTAAAAGCCTGCTAGCAGGAGCAGTCTCACCACTTCCTGTGAGGAGTTGCGGGAAGAAGTTATCTCCCCCTGCATTGGAGAGACACTGGGTTGGAAGGCCCTTCCCCACCCACTTAGCCACTCAGGAGCGGGAGCAGGATGTTGCCCTGGAAACTTCTAAGGTCTTACTGGACCACAGTAAGAATCTCCTCAGGGATGTTCTCTTGGAGGTAGAGATGCTCTCTGGAGGTTTCATTACCTTCATGGCATGCCAGGACCAGTGAGATCAACAACAATGGCTCATCGCATACACTCCAGGCAATCAAAACTGGCCAGGGAGCATGTTCATCCTAATCATCCATTGGTGCCTTCAGCAAAGTTCTTTAAAGGGATGCAGCCTCAGTCCAGGAAGCAACTCCAATTTAAGCCTTCCTCTTGCCTGTCTTGAGATAGAAGATGTGGTCAGGAAGTTCATTTGAGGAAGTCAGTGAGTTCATCCCTGTTTCCAAAGCAAGGAGGTGAGCCCCTAGGGGTGTGAACCCTCTCTTGCCATGCATACCTAATTCCAGGATTCCCATGGATGTTTGGCTAACCCTCTTTCAGATGAGTAAAAATTAAGTCTAGCATAATGGATGGTTTGTGGGTCCTCTCCATAATACAGGAAGGATATCGGTTCAGGTAAGATCCTCCTCTGGCAAGGACCCCCATTCTTTTAACCAGTCAAATCTGGGTTCATTAAGGGAAGAGGTGTACACACTTCTGCTGAGGGGTGTAGTATAGCAGGTGATAAATGACCAGTTTACATCCTTCTACTCTCAGATTTTCCAATTATTCAAAAACAAAAAGAAGAAAGAAAAAGGTGGAAAGTTTTGGCTTATCAATGATCTTTTTGCCTTAAACACGTTTCTTCAGGAGGAACCATACAATGGCTTCATAGAGTCCTTCTGACAATCTCTGTCCCACTTCTGGTCCACAGAACCAGGCTGGGACTAATTCTGAACCTGTTGAAATCAGCGCTAATTCTGTCTCAGGCTTTCATTTACATGAGGATGAATTTCCTCACTGACAGGGGATGAGTTAATGTCCCTCTTGACAGAATAGTCAGAATCCTGGAACTTTTGGCAGCGCTTCAAGCCAAGACTTCATTGTTGGCTCTGAGTTCGTCTTATTCAGAGTAAGAAAAATATTCTGGCGCATAGTCAGTCCAGGAGAGGCAAGGTAATCCACACCCACATGGAATGGTCTCTGCACCAATCCATGGTGAGTCCCTGTTCAGACTAGGGAGAAGACCCTTAGTGGATTTGTTCGCGATGAGACTGAACAAAACAAGCTTCCCTATTACGTCTCCCCAGTCCCAGATCAGAGGGTCTGGGAAGTGGACGCTTTCATTCTGAGATGGGATTGTTGGTTAGCTTATGCCTTCTGCAAGAGCTCAGAAACATCAGGATCTCCGCAGCTCTGCTCATTCTGATAGCCCCTTGTGGTTCAGCGATCTTCTTGAGCTGTTGGTAAACCATCACAGGACATTTCGTTAGAGAAGGGACCTGCTGTCACAGTACAGGGGGTCTCTTCTCCACAACAGCTTGCAGATTCTCTTCCTTCGTGCTTGTCTCGTCTCAAGTGATCAATCTGCCAGGACAAGTTTTTAAGCAAGGTTGCCAACTGCATCATTCAGGCCAGGACATGGTCCACATCCAAGGTCTATGATGCAAAGTGGAGAATCTTGTGATTGGTGCAGTAGGAAATGCATTAATCCTAACTGACCCTCTCTATGCTCAGTGGCAGACTTCATCTCTTCCTGTTTGAAAAGAGGGAAAATGTCCGGTTTCAATAATTAAGGGCTACAGGGCAGCTCTGTCCAACATGCTCAGGATCTCTAAGGCCAGGCCATTGGTTCAGACACCCATCTTTATGATCTTATCAGCTTTTTGAGCTGCAGAGACCGGTGTCTTGCTTACTAATGCCTAGAGGGAATCTCTCGTGCATGTTGTGGTCCTTGTCAAACCCCTTTATAAACCATTGGGTGAAGCTTCTTTTGAGAACTTTACCCTTAGAACTGTTTTCCTGCTCACCTTTGCATCAGCGAGAAGGAGCAAGCTTCAGGCCTTGTCTTTGAAAAAAAAAAGTTGTTATAGTTCATTGGTTATAATGAGTCCATTTCTCTCTATCGTCAAACTGGTTTTTTGGTGAAAAACCTGCTTTCTTTAGTAGCTCCACTCCCTATAGAGATCCCCAGTTTCAGTTGTATCTGTTCTGGGGACATTTAAGATGCCCAGTTGGGGCATTATGGTGCATTTGGTTGCATCGAAAGGGACAAGTGTCTCTTCCTACCTATTAGGGGCTCCACTGATATCTCAGCATCCATCATTTCCAGGTGGATTGCCCTCACTATCAAAAGAGATTATCTGTCTCTCACTGAGAGGGACCCTTCGTTCATGAGAATTAAAACCCACGAAGTCAAGACTATTGCTACTGCATGGGTCTATTTTAATCATTTATCTTTTGAGGATGTTATGAGAACTGTGTTTTTATGGTTGCAACTACTTTCTCCTCCCTTTACCTTCGGTCTTTGGCGCACCAGAGCAAAGGCATGTATTCTTGGACCCAATAGTTCAGCACCAAGTGGCTCAATCTGCTGCCAACTTACAGTAGTGGGTGAGTATATTATTTTTATTCCAGTTTTTCTGCGGCCATCAGCCTCCCTCTGAACTGGCCAATTCAGCAAGGCAATAGTGACAAGTATGTATTACTACTACTAAAATGTAGTTTTTGGGGGATTTAAAGCTAGTTTTAAAAATGTAATACTTACCTGTCACTAAGATTCCCTCCTCATACCTCGCTCTGATGGCTCAAGCATAGTTCTGGGTCCAATTCAGAGACGAAGAGTATGCCGCATGAACCTATGACGTTGTAGTCAGACTGGTTCTGGGTTCTTTCTGTTTTAGATTTCTAGAATGTTCTATCTAATGGAAAGTTGGAATTATGAGCTTGGACGAGTTGACTTACATCCATGAGGAGATATCAAGGCACTAGTGACAGGTAAGTATTATGTAATTAAAATTAGTTTCCCCCACACCACCAAAAAAATACATTTTTTTTAAGACATTATCACAACATAACAGTTATAGACAGTTATATTATGAAAAGAGCAGCATGATAGTTTCTAGTTTTATTTTCTGATGCTCCTTTTTATCCCTCTAGAGTGATAGTGATGTTTATCTGTCCATCCATCTGTCAGCCAACTAGTTGGTTTCTGCAACAAAAGCTAGTTTATTTTAGCCTTTCTTTCTCAAACCTCATATGTAGCTTACCCAAGGGTAGAGGCAGATGCCTATTACCATATATATTCGAGTATAATCCGGGTCAAAATGCAAACAACATACACTGATCTGCCATCGCATAATGCGCCGGCAGATCAGGGTCTATATTGTTTGTTCTACTGATTAGTCCTTACAAACTGCATAGATCTAGATCTGCTGGCGCATTATGCGACAGCAGATCTGGGTCTATGCAGTTTGCAGTTAGTATTGGCTTATACGCGAGAATATACGGTAAGTTTGGGGCTGTTCTGTCCAAGGCCAGGGTCACTGGAGCTGACAATGTAATTTTCCTTTCTGCTTTCTTCTTTGGTTTAATTTTCATCAAACTTGATAGGTAAACTACACTTGGGCAGGAGCAGTTAGTTCCCTGTTGTTGCTGTGGCTGAGAGGTGAAATTTACAAGCCAAGGGTCGTCGATCCACTTTGTTCCACATCAACCCTTTTACATATTCAGCTGGCTGAAAGAGTATCTACTGCTCCCCTATCTGATTGGATGTAGCTGAAAGAAACTGATCCAATCAGATCCCTCATTACATTTAAATCAGGAGATTGTTAGGAATAATCATAGCAGCCTCCGTACACAATGACACATGTCACACAAAATTTTCTCCAAATTAGACATTTTAAGCAACTTTTAATTCTGAGTCGGTGCTTGTGGATGTTGTGGAAATCACCTTATGGAATACATAATAGGTCACATAATGAGCTCCCTCATTGGTTAATTGATTTTGCTTGAAATGGGCAAAGACTCATTTCTCCACAACAGGCCACTTGTTCAAACCACTGTTTCAGCTAGCTTATTATGCCAAAGATTGATGTAGATTGACGTCCTTTTGCTAGTGAAGATGAGCTGACATAGTAAATGGCAAGGTGACTGGAGTTCAGATTTTAACTTGGTTTATGCATAGCAGTTTCATGTCAGATCATTACAGGTCAAGGTCATTTTTGGTAAAATTATGTTCATTCTACATTTCTAATAGTTATATTCAGTCAGTGAGATCAGCGATTCTACTAATGGTTATTTTTTAAATAATTCAGCAGAATGTTAGAAACCAAAGTAAGGAATAACTATATTATTTTTTCTTGTTTTTTGCTTTTTATTTTATCCATCTCTTGATTAGATTATTTTAATATGTTTAAATAATTTATTTTGCTTTGTTCAGAAAATTATGGCAAACATTTTAGCATATTATTTAACCATTATTTTTCAGCCGATTCATCTACCCTGGTCTTATTGCTTTTGTTATATCAACTCTTACATTCCCACCTGGACTTGGCCAGTTTTTTGCTGGGGAGGTAATCAGTTTTGACTTTAAATAAAAGAAAAAACACATTTGAAAAATTGAATATACCATGTATTGCAAAAATGTCACATGATTTTATGATTTGTTAGAAATATTTCACCTCATAGAATGAAATAAAATAATTGTAACATTGCTCACTTCCAGAAATTAAACACCAGAATTTGTCAAAACCAATAATGAAACGATGGAAATTTCCTTGTTTACTGTGATACATTTATCAAAAGAAATACATTCTGAAGTAAATATTTGTTATGCAGAAAAGATTTGAAACAGATAATGAATAGCATTGCTTGTGTAAAATTGTGAGATTTTTGATAACCTTTCCTCAACAGCTAACCCACCGCAAGGCTGTGAATGAGTTATTCAGTAACATCACATGGACCAGAGGCCAGGCAGATGACTTGGATGAGGAGGAAATCATCAGTCACTGGAAACATCCAGTCACTAATATCTATGCCAACCTTGTGCTCTTCATAATTATGAATGTAAGTTGGTACTGTAGAATTCTGTTTATAATTGTGAATATCAGTTACTAGTGACTGTTGTTGTGACCTGGAAATATACCACCAGTATTTATCTCAACATCATGGTCTTCATAATTATGAATGTAAATTAGTACTGAAAGATGTTATTTATTGATAATTTTGACTGTAAGATATTGTGACTCCTGTTGTGAGTCGCTAGAGACTTTCAGTTACCAGTTAATGATAATAATAATGTCTTCAGTTATAGATAGTAACTCAATTAGTGGAATACAACAAATCTCCCAGGAGGCCCTCTTTATAAATATCACATGATATCCTCTAATATATGCAAACTTTACAAATCTCCTATGAGGTCCTCAACTAAATGCAAACTTTACAAATCTACCATGAGGTCCTCTACTATATGCAAACTTTACCAATCTCCCATGAGGTCCTCTGGCATATGCAAACTTTACAAATCTCCCATGAGGTCCTCTGGTATATACAAACTTTACAAATCTCCCATGAGGTCCTCTGGTATATGCAAACTTTACAAATCTCCCATGAGGTCCTCTACTATATGCAAACTTTACAAATCTCACACGAGGCCCTCTACTATATACAAACTTTACAAAATATTATCACTCATATAAAGGCAAAGTATATCATTGCATATTGTCTCTTTCTCTGTGTCTCTGACAAAATAAGTATTACAAGTAAATACACCTCTATAGACATTACTAAAATATATTAGAGAAGCAGGAGGGTTAGTTGGGGGATGGGTGGTCTCAGCTAATAGAGAATCAGCCATGGTTGAAAACTCACATACTTTTTGTGAGTTTTGTGAAACTGTTACTGTTAGACCAGTTGTCAGTTTTAGGAGAATAAACTACAGACAGGTCTCTGAAATTATGAATGGGACTTTTCCAAACTACTGATAGGCATATGTGAGGGTAAGCAGGTCTGTATTTGTGAATATCAGTCACTAGTAGCTCACATCGTGAATCACTTGAAACAACCCATCATCAGTATCTACATTGACCTCATGCTATCAGTGATTATTATTGCACGTCAGCACAGTAGTATGGTGTTTATAATGGTGAATGTTAGTCACTGGTAACTCACGTTGTAAGTCACTGGAAACATCAAGTCACCAATATCCATTTAAACCTCAAACTCGGCATTGTACAATGCTATTTATAATTGAGAATGTCAGTGCCTGGTGACTCATGTTTGGAGTCACATGACATATCCAGATAGCTACATATATCTATCTTATGCTCTTCATAATTATGAAAGCAAGCCAGCACTGTAGAATGCTATTTATAATTGTGAATATAGTCACTATTAATTTGTTGTAAGTCACTGGAAACATTCAGTTAATGATGTATCCCAACCTCATGTTTTTCATTTATTTGCTTGTTACCTCTCTGGAGTCCATATTTCTGATCCAATTTAGAGCAAACTTGGAATTTGAGTTATATCACCTAAATCATGGGGTGAGATCAATAATGAGCAAGATCCATGCATATTAAGGAGGTGATCTTGCATCTGATTGGCTGAGTTACTGCTCTGGAGGCCAGATTTTTGATCTGATTTTGAACAAACTTGAAATATATACTTATATCATCAAGATCTCAGACAAGTTCTATAATGAGCAAAATACATGCATATTAATAAGGTTATCTTGCATCTGATTGGCTGAGCTTATTAGCACTCTGTATGCCATATTAATATTTTTCTCATACATTTTTTTATCAAACTTGGAGTGTGAGCTTATATCATGAAGATCTTGGACGAGTTTGATAATGAGTGAAATCCAAGCATATCAATGAGGTGATCTGGCATCTGATTGGGTGAGCATGTTACCACTCTGAAGGCCATAATTCTGATCAGACTTTGATAAAATTTGGAATATTTGCTATGTCATCAAGATCTAGGACGAGTTCAGTAATGACCAAGGTCCACTATTAATTATGTTCAAATAAAAAATATATTCCAATGATATTTTTATACATCCGCCATCTGGCAAAGTATATTATGTTCTGATGTACATCTGTCCAACTATCCATCTGTTCCCTGTTTTACTTCCACACAGTAATTCGAGTTCTCCACCATCTACCATTACCAAACTTTGTAAGTAACTTGCATTTGGGGCAAGGAAAAAACCTGTTGATTTCAGGATCAAAAGGTCACAGGTCAAGGTCACAGTGACTGAAAGAACGAAAACTGTTTCCACATACCAAATTGACTTTTATACCAGATACCTTGACTGAACTTTGTTAATGGCTTGCATGAGGTAGGAAAGACACCTATTAATTTTGGCGTCAAAAGGTCAAGGTTACAATGACTCTAAGAAAAAAAATGGTTTCAGTGCAAAATCTCAAATTCTTTATCATCTACTTTGTCCAAACTTTGTGGATGACTTGCATTTGAGACAAGGAAGAAACTTATTCATTTTGGGGTCAAAAGATTAAAAGGTCAAGGTAACAAGGACTGAAAGAAGAAATAATGATTTCCAGAAAACTACTCAAGTTCTGTACCACATGCCTTGACTAAACTTTGTAGATAGCTTGCATTTGTGACAAGGAAGATTTGTTGGTTGTTGTTATGGGTTTGATAGGCTATACATGGCAGCCAGTATATTTGGTGGAGGAAGAACCCGACAAAAACCCCAGGAAGAACCACTGACCCACGGGAAGCTACTGGCAAGCTTTCTCACATACGCACATTGGCCGAGCCCGAGACTCAAACCCAAGCGGACAGAGGTGAGATGTCAGTGATCTCTAAAGGCGAGTGCCTTAGACCACTCGGCCACCTGGAGCCCCCTCAACAAGGAAGACATCTACTGATTTGTGGGTTAATATGTCAATGGTCAGGGTCAGAGGGACTCTATAAAGGTTTCCACAAAATAACTCGTGTTCTATGCTACAAACCATGACCTATAAATTTTGGGGTCAAAGGTAAAAGTCACCAAGACTGAAAGAAGAAAATGATTTCCACAAAATAATTTTACATGGCATGCATATAATGTTCCATTTATGGTGCATTTCTATGCCAGTCAGTCTATGCATACAGCTGTCTTTCCGTGAACCAGTGAGAGAAGAGGATCATATGTGGTAAAGTGGGTTTTAATAGCAATAACACATTACCTGTCACTCTTTCGGGACACAAGTCCCCTTGTCCAAGCTCATACTTCTGACCTCCCATTAGATGGAAAGTTCTAGAACACCCAGATCAGAAAGAACACAGACCCAATCTGATTCCCACATCTTAGGCCCCAGTGGATTAAACCTCTTTTCCTTAGATGCTATTCGCATTCAACATATGCAATTCACTTTTGGAAATATTGCCTTCATCTTTGTGTCTAAAGATGTCTTTTGGCAAATTATTCAGAATTTCTTTAATTTTCGAGTAATTATCCTTTCAGAGAGTACTTGCTTCAGCAGTACATACGTTTCGTTTCAGGAATGTTACAAAATGTGCGGTAATGTGGGCATAAGAGGGCCTTAAGGAATACTCACCCCACATGTTTATCTTTTACCAAGTGCATACAATTTGGACAGTTGTCCGTTCAGTTGTCTATGGCCCAAAGATTTTGGGTGGACTTATAAAGGTAGGAAGAAATGCCTTTATTCCTCTATACTCCTCATTCCCATGAGGGTATGGGATCCTTATCTCCTCAATCCCAGGAGTATGGGATCTTCTTCTTCCATAGAGAAGAGTACTGGCCCAGTGGTATGGGACCTTGCACTCCTCGATCCCAGGAGCATATGGGATATGTCTCTCAAGAAGTAAAGAGACATGACACCCCTGAAGAATTACAGTACTTTATCAGGGGGTGGGGTGGAGACCCAGTGAATGTGCCAGAGAGCAGATTGCACCTCCCTGAGAAGGAAAAGCAGCGATTTTACTCTAGATTGGCTGATGGTAACATGTCCATTAGATCATCGGCCAGCCAGTTTTTGACTGGGGATTGTTCACCAGGCGCAAGTCACACGCCACCGGTCAGTGGAGCGTTATATCATCAGTCTGGGAACAGGGATCTGGTTGATACCCCCTATGTCTCAATGCTACCAATATATCCTTGTATTGATAGGGAGTCAGCCTTTAATCATCCGACTATGGAATGTGGAGAAGTGAATCTCCCTTCCCCTTCATGGTGCCAAGGAAGTTCATGCATTGGCCTCACAGCAGATTGGATTTTGCAGGACACAAGCCTGCTTTGTCTGCTCAAGTGGAGTGAAACAAGATGAGGGGAGCTGGTTCTCTCCCCCAAGAAAATCTAGGAAGGATGAAAGGCGTTCTCATCCTTTTAAAAGGTTCGCTACTATGGGCAGTCCCATCACACCCTGTGAGGTTTTGAGGGATGAGAATATCCCTTTTCCCAGGTCTCCTTCCCCAAAGGAGCCAACAGAAAGATGTTGGGACATGAAGTCCTGCCTCCTCCAATGACTGAGTGCAGGACGACAATGTCCTTTCTGTGTTGGTGGATGCTAACGAGTTTAATGTGAAATTGGCTGCATTGGTCCCTCCTCCCTTCAGGTTCCCTGCCTTCTCGACTCGGGCATTGGAGAAGGAGCAAATTTAGATGTTCGATAAGGCAGCAAATGAAGTTTACCACCTTCTCCTCCCAGACTTGTCAAAAGCCTTCAGGCTCAGAATACAAGAAAATCCTCTCTAGTTTGGAGAGACTCTCTGGGGCAGCATTGCACCCAGATTTTCTTTTGCTCCATTATTCCACGATGGTGTGGGAGCTTTTCCAAAGGTTTTCTAGGGGCAACAAAAAGGATGGTCTCTCTCCCCCTTCTATGCTGCAACCTTTGGTCTTGGCATCGAGCTATAGATTTTACTCTCCTGCTTGGCCCTTAAACCTCCTTTCTTGGATGCTGGTGCATCTCAAATTCAGCGTGGACTTGGTTGCACCTCCCAGACAAGACCCTATAGGCACTGGAGTTCAAGGCTCGTACTCTTGTAACTATAGCTTCACATCCCTTCTGCAAGACCTGTCCTGCTGTTGGTTCGCAGTGACCCAGTTGGGACTTATTCCAAATCTAGAGTAATTAGATCTAATCCCTTCTCAGGATATTGTTTATGTTGAGATGAACTTCCTCACCACCCTAGGGCGAGTTCGCATTCCACTGGACAGAACAGACATAATCCTGTCTCTTTTGTCGATACTCCAGGCCAAGTCTTCTTCAGCTTGCCTATACCTTTTACTCCTGGAGACCTTGAACTCCACAGCAAACTGGCTCCCCTAAAAAGACTTCACTTGCATCCTCTCCAGTTCTTTCTCCTGGCAAGCTTTAGGCTGCACACGAACCATCTCTCAGCTTGGATTGCTCTGGGGTCTGATTTTCAACATCACATGAGTTGGTGGTCCAATTGAGACCAGTTACTGATGGAAGTCCGAATTCATGTCCTCGAGTCCCACTCCCATTTGTACACTGATATGTCAGATTCAGGTTATGGCTGTCACCTGGAGTCAGAATGGGTACCTCTTCAAGCCTTGTGGTCCTGGGAAGAAGCTATCCTCAACATAAACAACTGGAGATGTGGGCAGTTTTTCTAGCCCTGCAGGAGTGCATAAACCAACTAAGGGGCCATTGTGTCATGGTCTTCTTAGACAACACATTGGTTGTATATACCTCAGGAGACAAGGAGGTACACATATCCCTTTTCTTTTTGTGAAAGTTTGGAACCTCCTCTATTGGGAAGCATTGGAGGAGATCATGCTTCAAGTCTGCCATATTCCCAATGAACCAGCTCCCTTCGGTAGCTCCACTTCCTATTGAGATCCCCAATCTGTGTCATATCTGTGCTGGGGGTGATCTATTACAGTTCTATTTAGCTACTTCAAAAAAGGAGACGGAAAAGTCAGAAGCATCTCTTCTTCCCTATGAAAGGTTCCACTGATATTTCGGCATCCACCATTTCGAATTGGATTGTCTCCACTATCAAGAGAGCTTATCAGTACCTCACTGAGAGACCTTTCTTTCAGGAGAATTAAAGCCCATGGAGTTAGGACTTCGCCACTTCCTGTTCTATCTTAATCATTCTTCATTGGAGGATGTTATGGGAGCCGCGTTTTGATGATGACACACTACTTTCTCTTCCTTATACCTTCGATCTTTGGCACAAAAGAGCGAAGGCATTTTCTTGTTGGACCCAATACTGTAATGATGGTAAGTCTTGGGACACCCTTAATTATTTTCAAAAGTAATTTTTTTATGACCTATAAAAGTTGAGACACTAAATTAAAGCAATTTTTTCATGTACTATAAGTCTTGGGACACCTAAAACATTTTTTTTTCCTACTGATTGATCAGCGTATTTTATCAATAGTAACCTCATGTAAAATAAACATGACTTCATGGTTGTTAAAGGACTCTCATTATGAATTATTACAGGGAAAAGTTACAATTTTTTAAAATTTGTTTGAAGAGTCAATAAATATATTTAATTTTTCTCTGTTTTCTATTATTTCTACCAAATTAAAATATGTATAATTTAATCAGACGATGACAAGAATTTAGCATTAGCAGTATGTTATATCCATTCAACAATAACGTCTCTCTTTTGAGCTCTAGTTTACTATTGTCAGTTTATGCATTATTGCATTAAAATTGTCAAAAGTCACCTGTAATTATTGGGGATTTTTTTCCCCTGAAAATGGAAATACCTGATTCATTAAAATGTGATACCAGTATGAGAACAACGAAAATGGTGTTTATTTCAACTCTCGCATTTATTGTGTTCATGTTTACATCATGGCATCACCAAGTGTACATGGAAGATTTTACTTGTGATGAATGAATTACATACATTGGGTTCAAATCATAGGCACCACTGCACTAAACTTAAATATTATATCTAAAATACGATAAAGAAGTTTAAGAAATAATGCTTTTAAAATAAAAACTCTGTGGTAGTTTGCTTTGATGTAAGCGACCTTAAATAAGTTCCTGTTTACTCTGCTACGGTAATCGTGCTAATATTATGCAGTAGAAGCCAATGCCGCTGGACAAAATTCTTCTTTCAGGGTTTTAACAATTAACTGACCTGGATTGCTGTTGGAAAACAAAAGACAAATCCGCCAATTATAAACAAAGGAGATGCCAAAACAACCAGCTTGCCAAAATCAATAGTGGAAAGAATAATATGTGGAAAATTATCACTTTGTGAAGTTAAAACACAAGACTGAAATGGATCAATGATGCTCTTAATCAATCTATATTCAGAATTTAAACGTATATTACGATCATTCTTTCATGAATATATGACAGTTATTTGAATTGATGCTGTTAATGTGCTTTATGCAATTAAACACGCGTGCCTTTTCATAAAGATTACATCACTTTGTAGGATCGCTTATACCAATGAAAAACAGTAACTGCTGAGCGCGTGAATCAAAATAAATGAAACAGCAATGAACGTGTAGCTGAAATTTAATCTGGAAGAATGCGATTTGGTAAAAACGATGAATAAAGCAAAATCTGCATCTAATATTTTTGGGAATAAACAAGGATATAAGTGACGCCAAGTACTATTTGCACTTTGTAAGTACTGTACACTATAGTACAGGTCTTCCGTTAAATGTAAGCGGCCCGTGAATAATGAAGTCTTTATTTACCCTTATTTTAAATCATGCTGGAGAAATCGGAAAATATGCACATGCAAAATAATAACATAAAACAATCATAGTAATTTATAACAGTTTATTGACGTGGTAATTGAACGAGTCGGTCACTGCTGTGTGCTGTATGGTGATCTTCCCAATTTTGTCTTTACATTTTTTTTTTTGTCTTCAAGTTTAAGGACACCGAAAATTTTATATATTTTACATGCATATAAGTCTTGGGACACGAAAAAAAATAATTATTTTTTTGTGTCCCAAGACTTGCCATCATTACGGTAGTAATGGCTCAAAAAGTGGCCCAACCTTCTGCCAGATTACAGCAGTGAACACTCCTACCATAATGGTAAGTACATAAGTTTATACCAGTTTCTTGAGGCCATCAGCCTCCCTCCAAACTGGCAAATTCATCAAGGCAATAGTGAGAGGTATTGTATTACTGCTATTAAAATGTAGTTGGGGGTGGGTGGGGGTAAAACTAATTTTAATTATGAAATACTTACCTATCACTATTGCAAGATTTACTCTTCCGATCCTGCTCTGATGTCCTAAGTTTAGTCTAGGTCAAAGTCAGAGAGGAGGTGTAATCCACATTGGCCCATGATGTGTGATTCAGACTGGGTCTGTGTTCTTTCTGTTCGAGGTGTTCTAGAACTTTTCAACTAATGAGAGGTTGGAAGCATGAGCTTGGATGAGGGGACCTGCATCCTGGAAGAGGTAAGCAATTCAATAGTGACAAGTAAGTATGACATAATTAAAATTAGTTTTGCCCACCGAACCCCACCCCTAAACTACATTTTTTTAAGGGTGATTAGACTACAACAAATGTTTGAATCTAGGATGTAGCCTGAGGGGTTGGGGTAGTGGTTTGGTAGTGTGTCAGAAGTAAAAAAAAGTACTCATATGGTGTATAGTTCTACCTTATCATTACAATGAGCATGCCTATGTATCCATGCATATGTGCATGCTTCTCTCTGTCAGTCAATCCATGCATCCAGTTGTCTTTACATGAACTCTGTCCACACCAGTAAGAGAGGAAAATCAAAAGTGGCAACGTGATTTTTGAGGATGATTGGATGACAAGAAATGTGTGAATCCTGGATGCAGCCTGAGCGGTTGAGGGTTGGGTGGGTTGTGGTTCTGTAGTGTGCCAAAAGTAAAGAAACATTTTCATATTTGTAATTGTGTCTAGTTCCACTTTATCATTACTAAGGGCCTTTCTAAGAATAAATGTTTGAAAATTTCATATTTAAGATTATGAATTCCACTTCCTTTTATTTTAAAAAGAATATTTGTCTATTGTTGAACCTGCATTTGCAAATAGGAAGACACACTTTTTTTTATGACATTGTGGTCATCAGTAATGTTGAGATTTGTATTAAGGTAGAAGACTAGTTTAACATTTTTTTACATCCAGAAATTATTTATATTGAAATAAGTGGAAGACCAGTCAATAGTAAGTGCATCAAAGTGACAACAGCAAGGGATCAGTGAAATAGTGAGGGATCAGTGAACTAGTTTGTTACTATTATGGTAAAATGACCCTCTTGTTCATATTTTACTTGGGATCAATGGAGTTTCGCTAGAATGAGACATTTTTACAATATTATGTTTATTTCTTTCATTAATATTTTTCTTTACTTTGCAAGATATATCTTTAATGATATCAGCTTTTTATACCCCCCCCCCCACATGCATAGGTCACTATGTTTAAAATAAACCTGCAGCATTTTTTTTTTTTTAAATGCAAAACTTCATTGAAAGTATACTATGTAAAGAGGGTCCTAAAATGCAGTCCAGTGTATTGTCATAATTTTGCCTAGTTAATGTAATTTTGCCAGTATTAATGTGATGAAATTTGTTTTTTCTTTTTGAAAATAAATTTATTTAGGAAACAAATTTACACAAATTTACAAATTACTTCACTCTATGCACATTGACAATTTTTGTGTGTGTCAAAATGACATGCTTGTCTGAAAGTTATACTAATTTTAGACCATTTATGGTATACTATAAAATGACTTTCTAAGATTAAAAATACCTTGGATAGAAGTAAATATTCATTTTATTCATTTGTTTCTGTATGCAATTATTTTCTGTCAGCAACTTTCAAGTAACAAAGCATTTTGGTGTATTATATTGATGTTGTGAAATCTACAGACAACATACATCAAAACTTAGGTCACAGGTGAAACACAGTGTTCCAAATAGCTCTTGTTTTATTTTACCTTTGTCTTATAATATATTTCAGTTTTGGATGGGGGCACTATGCAACACTTTGCCTATACCAGCTGGAGTTTTTGTTCCAGTCTTCACAATAGGTAAGTATAGTTCAGCACAATTTAGACATTGAAGTATAGAACATTATATGGATTGATTTCTCACTTCTCACTCATATCAGTTTAGAATAAATTTAGTAACATATGTCAATTATCCTTATTTTTTTAAAAACAATTTTGATGAGTGGTTACCTTGGAACCCACAGGTAAAGGGCTTATAAGGATGAGCAACATTATTCATAAAAAAAGAATTTTGTTTCAAACACGGTTAAAGAGATGGATTATAGTTATGATGGGGCATAGAGCTGTATTTGTTAACATCTGGAAATTCATTAAATTTAAATATGTGAAATTAGTTTTCCGCATTATTAACTCACATGTCTGTCAGAGATTGCTTCTAAAAAAAAGATCCTTTTTGTGATGCTGTACATAAAAGCACTAAAACTGTACTGTGTTGTATGCAAAGTGGACTTTTACAAGCCCCCTTTATTAAAGCACCCTTCATTATAGCACCCTTCATTATAGTGGCCTTCATTATAGCACCCTTCATTAAAGCACCCTTCATTATAGTGGCCTTCATTATAGCACCCTTCATTATAGCACCCGTCATTATAGTGCCCTTCATTATAGCACCCTTCATTATAGTGCCGTTTATTATAGCACCCTTTATTATAGTGCTCTTCATTATAGCACACATAATTATAGTGTCCTTCATTATAGCACACATAATTATAGTGTCCTTCATTATAGCACACATAATTATAGTGTCCTTCATTATAGCACCCTTCATTATAATGTCCTTCATTATAGCACCCTTTATTATAGCACCCTTAATTATAATGCCCTTCATTTTAATGTGATTCCAGATAATGTGGTCCATGGACTAAGTCAGGAAAATTCACGTAAACATATCAGTGTCTTTTTTCCAATATTCATTAGCCCACAGATTTATGAAACAATAATATTAAAGTTGGGCATTGCTGAAACTTATTGCTACAATCTTCATTTGTACCAGTTAGCCTCTATGGTATTCAGCCACCATCAGTCATAGGAAACCTGAAATTACTTGTTTCCTCCAGATCATCAGCACCATTTTTGAAGCAGAATAATATATGGAAATTGTTGCAGGGATTTAATTCTGATGTAGGTCAGAACTTGATTTGAAATGAACTTTAGTATTTATGGAAACAAGGTGTTCCATTTTTTTAAAAATGATTATCTTGAGATGTGGATGAGGATTTTTTGATTTAAGAAAATAAGTTTCAGTATATCTTTATTTTCATAAATGCTATTGTTTGATCGGTTTCTCAGTGCATAATTACAATAATGTGACAGTTATATATTTATCTACATAAATGCAGTTATTATTATGTTGGTTTGGCATTTTCTTTATCCATGTACCTCCCCCTTCTTTCACAAACACATGTAAACCTTCATCAAGTTTTTGATCTTTTGTGTTATATGGCAGTTTTGTAAATAACATGGTCAGCAATTACTGACCCTGATTAACATGTTGTAGCAAGGGAGAGCTCTACTGGTTAAATTATTGGTAAGGCTGTGTTATACTGGGTTTGGCTTTTGCTCTGCAGTCTTATCCCCTCACCAATGAAGTGTGTTTGGGGGGTGGGTGGGTGGGGGATATAGCATTTTACCTGTTCATATTTATGAGTGTGACTCAACCATACCAAAACTAGGTCAATGTGACCATATATTCATGCTTCAGTTACTTCTTTTTTGTAACTATCTGTTTATTACATCCTCAATGTCTTAGACCCTATTTCACCTACACTTATAATAATTGCAGTGTGGATGCATGTCAAGGTGAATAATCCTACCATATAAAAACATGGTAATTGTGATCTAGTTTTTGGAGTGACTTTTATGTTTTCAGCTATCCATTTGTTACACCCTCAATATCTTGGACCCTTTTTCACCTAAGCTCATGAAACTTTGCATGTGGAGACATCTCAAGGAGGGTAACTGAACCATACCCAAACTAGGTCACTGTAACCTAATTTTCACACTTTTGTGACTTTAGTATTTTCAGCTATCTGTTCATTTCACCCTCAATATCTTGGACCCTTATTTCATCTACACATGACAATTGGTATGTGAACACAGGAGAGTAACTCAACCATACCAAATGTAAGTCACTCTGACCTAATTTTCAGGCTTGAGTGACTCAGATGTTTTCATCTATAGCAGTCTGTATATTGTCGGCAACTCCAAATGTGCTCCAGGTGGTAATGGGGATGCATGTTTATGAGTAGACACCCTTTGTTATAGGGTATGTGTTAATCCCCATGCTTTAGCATCAAGCATAGGGATATTGGGATAACTTCCATGAATCTATCCATCTGTCCATTGTCAAGTAGGAATTCATGAAATTTTGTAACTGTCTTGCCACTGTGATAACCATCTGTGAGAGGAGGGATCATTCTTGGCTTCTGCCCTGGGAGTCCCTGGAAGGGAGGGGGGTAGGTCAAAGATCAAAATATTAAAAAAATTCAATTACAGTGACATTTAAAATATTTTCTGATCAAACTTTATATATGCAGTACAACAATCCTGAAATTATAATAACTCTTGCCAGACTTTTTTTCCTGAAAATTAACATGGCAGTCATATATTTGAGAAATTTTATATAAAAACATTCAAAGGAGATATAAGAAGTTGTGACAGAAATGAAAACATTGTTAAACTTATTTATTAAATGCACGACAAAATGTGCAATGTTTTGGTTCCAGATTGGCTGCTGCTTTATTATCCTTCCATGATTAACTGGTTTCTTATCAAACTAATTATTTCCAAGAAAACATTTTTCTTCAGAAAACTATACTTTAGAATTTCACCCAGCAATAGTGTTTTATTCCACTCTACTGTTTTGAAAAATTAATTATTAATTAACAGCAAGCTGACTTCCTACCTTGAAAGTATGTAACACTTAATTAATGGGCATTTCCAGTAAAGTTGGATAGTTTTTTCAGGTCCCCAAATAAGTCTTGGAGGATGATAATAAAAATTTGTTGTTGTTGCTAGTCTCATTATTTCTTAATTCGGGCCTAGGCTTCACATATTTTATTCTAAAGGTATAATGTACTGACATGACATGACACAAACCATGTGGTGTGAGGGACTGTTCAAATGTCAATAGTACAGATCCTGCAGCAATCATTCATTTATAGGGTTTTGATAAAAATCCAGGAGATGAGCTTTCATGCCTCTTTTGTCTTGTGTTTTGTGGCTATAGAGTGTTTAAACAATTAAGAAATATTAGGACCAAATGAGGTCAGTCGGCGACACCTATATCGATTGTCTGACAAAGAAACAATCTATAAACTAGACCTAGTAACTTTTGTTAAGGTGTTTATTTGGAAGTTTAATGGATAAACAAATCAAAGACAAATTGATATAATGATAACTGAGAACTCCTATGTCCAATGTCCTGTTGTTCAAAGTATGTGCTGGTCAAAACCTTTGATCTACCCAACATGTCTAGCAAATACAGAGATTTCAGGAACTCTGATGCAGTCATAGCAGGAAGATGCACCATATTTGTGATGGATTTTACTTCATGTTCCCAGGGGAGTGGAATATGTAGTAGAAAGCATGGCACTTTGCACTGGCATGCTGCTGTAGTTTGTCAAATAAGATTAAAATGAATTACATTTATTTTAGAACTAAGAGCAAATGAAATTAATTGAGTAGCAGTTTTAGAAATAAATGTTCAGAATGTAATGGGATCCATGGCAATACCTGTGTTATATGACAGACTGTAATGGGATCCATGGCAATACCTGTGTTATATAACAGACTGTAGTATAAAGAAGTGTATTATGGTGAGTTAATAATTTATTATACGATTTATGTACATTTTCTCCACAAAGGTGCTGCATTTGGTAGATTGACAGGAGAAAGCATGGCAGCCTGGTTTCCAAATGGAATACAAGCTGGTGGTGTTATTCACAAGATAGTTCCAGGAGGATATGCTGTTGTGGGTAAGTCTATGTGTTATTCACAAGCTAGTCCCAGGAGGATTCTTAAAAACCACAGTTTTTATTCCTGAAACTTACATTAATCATTCAACACCGTTTTAGGTATATAAAATAATTCTGCACTCATTGGATGAGAAAGATCAGGTTATACTAATTGTATATTTGTATATAAAAGAAATCATATACAGAGTTTGTCTTGTATGTAGAGAATGATGCACAGTGTTGAGATTAAATTTCAGCTATGTAGGCAAATGTTTTTAAAATAGCTCTGTCTCTTATTTTGCATCATTAGACTTGGCTTATAGATGTACCATGAAATATTGAAAATCCCACCTTATCCATACAAAAGTCATCTGGGTTGGAATCAGTAAGGATGGTATTATGCATTGTTAGCACAGAAGACAATTTGTTTTTACTGATTGCCTGATCTTAATATAATGGACAAATGCCTGTGTCAAGTTGGCATTGCAGTTAATTTTCTGTTTTTTTAACAATGCCCTTCAAAGATGAACAAATAAACATTACAAACCCATATAAATGGTATATTTAATCCATATCATTGAATTACTTGCCCTTAGAAATGGTATATTTAATCCATATCATTGAATAAACAAACAGGTCTAAATACACATCAGGCATACTACAGTTAATGTAAATTAACCATGTATCTAGGTTTTCCAGACCTTGTTTGCATGTCTCAGTTGGTGAGCTTTTCAGTGGTGAAACAAAATTTACTTGCATTGATTGCAGAGAGCTACCTCTCTCAACTGTTTTTGCAACTTTGTGCCATTCACCGACACTAAGTACAGTAGGATTGTTAGCTGAGCATTAGCCAAATGCAACCAAATGTTATCCACATTGAACACCCAGATGTTCAAAGGAGAAATATTTGTCCAAGACAAAACTATAAAATACCAATCTTACATGAATCATACAAATAAAATGATACAGTGGTGTAAGAATTCGCATTTGAAGATTTGTAAAGCTCATTTTCTTTCTTTTCAGGTGCAGCAGCACTATCAGGCAGCGTTACAAGAACCATATCCACGGCTGTGATAGTGTTTGAATTGACAGGACAGATAAGTCATGTGCTTCCGGCTGTTGTAAGTTATCTCCCTTTCATCATATTATGTATAGTTGCCAGATGATAAAACACACACAATTTCACTTTATTTTTGTGTATGTTCATTGTTTGAAGATTAGATAGATTACACTGCAATTGCTTAGAGGATTATCTGCATTACACCTTTATGGGCAGAATAGGTTTGTACTTAATGCCGCATTTGCAAAAAGTTATGAACTTACTGTCTACATTTAATGCCGCATATGCATAAAAGTCATGAACTGACTGTCTACATTTAATGTTGCATATGCATAAAAGCCATGAACTGACTGTCTATATTTAATGTTGCATATGCATAAAAGCCATGAACTGACTGTCTACATTTAATGATGCATATGCATAAAAGTCATGAACTGACTGTCTTCATTTAATGTTGCATATGCATAAAAGCCATGAACTGACTGTCTTCATTTAATGTTGCATATGCATAAAAGTCATGAACTGACTGTCTTCATTTAATGTTGCATATGCATAAAAGCCATGAACTGACTGTCTTCATTTAATGTTGCATATGCATAAAAGCCATGAACTGACTGTCTACATTTAATGCTGCATATGCATAAAAGTCATGAACTGACTGTCTAGATTTAATGATGCATATGCATAAAAGTCATGAACTGGCTGTCTAGATTTAATTATGCATATGCATAAAAGTCATGAACTTGCTGTCTAGATTTAATGTTGCATATGCATAAAAGTCATGAACTGACTGTCTACATTTAATGTTGCATATGCATAAAAGTCATGAACTGACTGTCTTCATTTAATGTTGCATATGCATAAAAGCCATGAACTGACTGTCTATATTTAATGTTGCATATGCATAAAAGCCATGAACTGACTGTCTACATTTAATGATGCATATGCATAAAAGTCATGAACTGACTGTCTTCATTTAATGTTGCATATGCATAAAAGCCATGAACTGACTGTCTACATTTAATGTCGCATATGCATAAAAGCCATGAACTTACTGTCTACATTTAATGATGCATATGCATAAAAAGTCATGAACTGACTGTCTTCATTTAATGTTGCATATGCATAAAAGCCATGAACTGACTGTCTACATTTAATGATGCATATGCATAAAAGTCATAAACTTACTGTCTTCATTTAATGTTGTATATGCATAAAAGCCATGAACTGACTGTCTACATTTAATGATGCATATGCATAAAAGTCATGAACTTACTGTCTACATTTAATGTAGCATTTGCATAAAAGTCATGAACTGACTCTAAATTTAATGTTGCATATGCATAAAAGTCATGAACTGACTGTCTAGATTTAATGATGCATATGCATAAAGTCATGAACTGACTGTCTAGATTTAATGATGCATATGCATAAAAGTCATGAACTTGCTGTCTAGATTTAATGATGCATATGCATAAAAGTCATGAACTGGCTGTCTAGATTTAATGATGCATATTCATAAAAGTCATGAACTTGCTGTCTAGACTTAATGTTGCATATGCATAAAATTCATGAACTGACTGTCAAGATTTAATGATGCACATGCATAAAAGTCATGAACTTGCTGTCTAGATTTAATGATGCACATGCATAAAAGTCATGAACTTGCTGTCTAGATTTAATGATGCACATGCATAAAAGTCATGAACTTGCTGTCTAGATTAATGATGCATGTGCATAAAAGTCATGAACTTGCTGTCTAGATTAATGATGCATATGCATAAAAGTCACGAACTTGCTGTCTAGATTAATGATACATATGCATAAAGTCATGAACTTGCTGTCTAGATTTAATTATGCATATGCATAAAAGTCATGAACTTACCATATATACTCGCGTATAATCCACGTCCAAATGCAAACAACATAGACCCTGATCAGCCGTCGCATAATACGCTGGCAGATCAGGGTCTATGTTGTTTGTTCTACTGATTAGTCCTTACAATCTGCATAGACCCAGATCTCCCGGTGCATTATGAGACGGCAGATCTGGGTCTATGCAGTTTGCAGTTGGTATAAGTTTATACACGAGTATATACGGTAATGTCTACATTAATTCTGCATATGCATAAGTTGTGTCACCATTTTAATATTATTCACCTTGAATGTTATTATATGAAATAATGAGTATTTTATTGATGAGGCCTCAAAAGAGTGATTTCCAGCCATTTGTGTCATCATTTAGAGGAGTTATGTCCCCTGATTGCCCATTCTCCTAACTTTCATTTCAACAGATTAGCTTTACTAAGGATTGTTGGATTTCAATTAAACTTGGCATGCAGCTCTATATTGATCAGACCTTGAATGAGTATTTCCTAGCATTCCACATCGTCATTTACAGTAGTTGTGCCCCCTGATTGCCTATCCTTCAGAGATTGTTTTATGCAGCCTAACTTTACCAAGGTCGTTGGATTTTTAGATTTGGCATGCAGCTTCATATGATTAGACCTTGAACAAGTTTGATTTCCTGCATTCCACAAGATAATTTATGCCCCTGATTTTCCATCCTCCTAACTTTAGTTTCTCTAGCATAACTTTGCTAAAGGTTCTTGAATTTCAACAAAATTTAGTATGCTGCTTTATATTGACAAGACCTTGAATTAGTTTGATTTCTAGCCTTCTATGACAATATTTACAGGAGTTTGGGCCCCTGATTGTATGTCCTCTTGACTTTGGTTTCTATAGTATTACTTTACGAAGGTTTTTAGATTTCAACCAAATTTGGCATGTTACTTTATATTGATGAGATCTTGAATGAGTTGGATTTACAGTATTGCCAGTCATCATTTAGGAAGTTATGACCCTCTAAATGACTATTCTGCTAATTTTGGTTTTCCAACACAAGTTTGTTTGTTTAAAGCACAGCTCAGCAAACTGTAGTGAGTGGGGTCCTCTGTTTAAAGCATGACTCAGCAAACTGTAGTGAGTGGGGTCCTCTGTTTAAAGCATGACTCAGCAAACTGTAGTGAGTGGGGTCCTCTGTTTAAAGCACGGCTCAGCAAACTAGTGAGTGGGGTCCTCTGTTTAAAGCATGGCTCATGGCTCAGCCAACTGTAGTAAGTGGGGTCCTTTTGTGATGCATCAATTGCTAATATCTCTTATTTTTCAGACAGCTGTTTTAATTTCCAATGCTGTGGCCAACTTATTCCAGCCGTCCTTCTATGACAGTATTATTCGGCTAAAACGTCTTCCATATTTGCCAGATATTATCTCATCAAAAGAAAGGTACACCACCATCCTGTTAAATTACAGAAAGATCTGTTATTACATATTATTCTAGTCACAAGGCACTTACTGTAAATTTTTTGTGATTTTTTTTTTTTTTTGCTAACATTTTTTGTAATTTCACATAAATTACATTTTTGTTGAGGCTAATTTTGATATACCACTGAGGGAAGTGGGAGGTCCTATATTTTCAGACGTTGATTTTCATTCACTGGCTCTTTAATTTGTTGTCTGTAGCAATCACAAAATTCACATCAATTAGTAACCAACAAATAGCTGTGAATTCACATCAAATAGTACCCCACAAATAGTTGTGAATTTACATCAGTTAGTATCCCACAAATAGCTGTGAATTTACATTAATGAGTGCCCCACAATTAGCTGTGAATTTATGTCAGTTAGTACCCCACAAATACCTGTGAATTTACATCAATTAGTACCCCACAAATAGCTGTGAATTTACAGTATATACATCAAACAACATCATGAAATACACATTCCCAAATTGTTATAGAGTCATTGTCTATCTGTTTCTCTCTTTTTTTTTCTCTCATCTATGTCACTGGAACTAATTGTTTTGTAAAAGATGTACGTTTTTGTCAGCGATATCTGTTCAGTCCAGTGCATTACAATGAATTTGTAAACATTCTAGTTAGCATGGTATTCAACATACACATTATCAAATAATTCTGATTTTGTTTTCCAAAGTACTTACCAAGAAATCATTCATTCCATGCTATAAGGAATGAGAATTAGTTCACAGTTCTTTGTTTTAGCAATTTATTCTATTTGTACTTTTCTGGAGGCCTAAAGAAAACTTCTGTATATCTGATAATTTGGTATGTTAAGATTTACTGTTGTGACAAATTTCTGCACTGCATCATTTTGGGCAGTACAAATAAATAACCACAGAAAAATGAGGACTTTAAATATATACATAATGTTTCTTATTTGTTAACAAATATAATTGGTACACTGAAGATAAACCCTTAATTTGAGAGGTCTGAATGAGCTTCGGCCATTTCAAATTATACAAACTCTAGCTATAGTCACAACTTTTAGAGTACCTCTTGAAATTATGGCAGGATATTTCCTATACAAACCACATTTTTTCTTTTTCCAGCACTTGGAATGTTTATGTTGAAGATATCATGAAGAAGGACGTAAAGTTGATCACATTTAACTCCTCCTATGGTGATTTGAAAGAGCTCCTTACCACCAGTAATTTCAGATCGTATCCTTTGGTGGATGCACCAGGTGAATATTCCTTTAATTAATTAAATTAAATTAAATTTTAACAACTTTCATTTTACAGAAATATGTTTTTGGTTGAGGTTGCATTTAGAAGATAGTGAGACATGGGTTTCAGTTGTTTGGGAGTGGCCATAGCAGCAATGTCATCCTTATCATTAACATTAAGATATTTTGTTGAAGTTTTTGAAAGTGACATATGGGGCATGTATAGATTTTGGCACAATTTGCAGGTTAGATGTAGCATCCTGCAAAAGCTTTGCATGTTAATATATGAAAAATGGGAGATATAGGAGCATAAAAAGGCCTAGTCAGCAGTTTTGGATTTGTGGGTGACGTTCAGATTGCATAGTGATGGCCCCAGTTGCTGAATATCTCCTAATTTTGTTCGTAACTGAGAATTTTTCTTGTTTTTAAAAGTTAGCATTGCATGATAGAGATTCAAATTACTTGAGGTGTAAAAGTCATTGAAAGTTTCTAAAATTATGAATTTTATATACCCTCTTAAAAATAAATTAGAAAACTCTTAATTTCAAAGAAATGCCATCTTCCATAAATAACAGGACTTGTGCTAATATTAAAGATTATTAAATATGAACATTATATCACAGTGTCCAGTATTGACATAAGCCTGTATGATACAAAATCATTTAAGAGTTCAGATTTCTCTGTATTTACATGTTTCAGATTTCTCTGTGTTTACATGTTTCAGATTTCTCTGTGTTTACATGTTTCAGATTTCTCTGTATTTACATGTTTCAGATTTCTCTGTGTTTACATGTTTCAGATTTCTCTGTGTTTACATGTTTCAGATTTCTCTGTATTTGCATGTTTCAGGTTTCTCTGTGTTTACATGTTTCAGATGTCTCTGTGTTTACATGTTCCAGATTCCATGATATTACTGGGATCAATTCGTCGCATTGAATTGGAACGCATGTTGTGGGTGCATTTGAGTCATGACCAGAAGATATTTTTTCCTGATGCAAGTGATGGCAGAAGTGAAAGTGATGATGAAGAAATGAACTCAGGTCAATCAGTCCCAAATTTCTCAGATTTCCAGCGGCCTCTAACCCCACCAATTCCAAAAATTTGGATCACCAATGCAGATGCACCAAAAATGAGGTTTGAAGTAACCAAGGTTATTGAAGATGATGATGATGACGATGGCAGAAAGAAAAGGGTGCCTCGATTTACAATCACGAAAACAGTAAGTACTGAGATATGCCCATTGTCAAGATAGCTGCCCAGTCATGCAAACGTCTCATTTGTAAGCTTCACTCTCTTCAGAAAAAAACTGCTTCTGAAATGAACATTGTTACTAGTTATCTCATGTGCTTCCTAGACAGGTTGCTTTCAGTTAACACAGCACTGCAAACAGCCAGAATCAGTCAGTCATTGCATACTATCTGGTTATTTTTAGATCAGGTACACTTCACTAACAAATCGGGCATTACAAACTACAAAACTCTGCCATATGTCTAAATTGTATTTATGCAAAAATAACACTCAAGTTTTTTTATATCTGTCAAAAGGTAGGGTATATAATGTTATGATGTCTATTTGCTCTTACTCTGTTCTTTATGTACATATGTTTGTTCATTACCTCTTTTCTTTCTGCACAATAACTTTAGTTACACCATCTGCCATTACCAAACTTAATGGATGGCTTGCATTTGAGGGTAAGGAAGAAATTTGTTGGTTTTGGGGTCAAAAAGTTCAAGGTCAAAGTCACAGAGTCTGAGAAAAGAAAAATAGTTTCCATATAATAACAGTAGTTCTACAATTTCTAAGTTATGAATCAGGGTCTTGTCCCCAGGGGCAGGGAGAGATCCAGGGGACACTACTGGTCATCCTTTTTATGCAGAGAAAGTGATCCTGCAGTTTGTTGGTTTTTGTGTGCATTCATTTCCATTTCCAAGCTATAAATTGAGCAATCAATATTTGTGATGATTATAGTTGAAATAATGCTTGCTATAAGACAGTATTTATAGTCAGAGACATGGAACATGTGCATCAGTTATGCCAAAATTATTTGCTCTAATACAGATGGGAATTGTATCAGCAACCAAGCTGTTTAATGGTGTGTATTACATTTACACAACTATGTGACCAGGTGGTTTTGTTTAGCTGATTACATCAGCAATATGATTGATCGACTCAATCAAGAAATAAGTACATGGTTTAAACTTCTGTGAGAAATAACTGGGAACAAAAATATTTAATCTTCAAGGCCCATTTCCATCTGTTTATTGTTTTTTCATTCTGCATCGGATTTACATATCAACAATATGGTAGAATGCTTATTCCACACAGGGTGGTGCATACAGTTTTGATTTATTAGTTGTGTCTTTCTGTCACTGGTAATGTGCAAATTGTTTGGGTTTTTTTAGCTCTGCTGGTCATAGACCAGGAGAGCTTATGTGATGACTGTTTGTCCCGCATCCATCTTACATCTGGCATTTGTTATTGTTTCTCCTCCTAAACTATTGGGAAGATTGCCAGGAAACTTTACAAACACATTCATCCCAAAGTTTAGTTGGTCCTAAATGACAATGGTGCATCTCAGACAACTAGTATGGCCAACAAGGCAGCCATCTTGAAAATCTTCTTTTTGCTACTATTTCAGAATGGTTGGTTCTGTCAACAATATTTGTTGTTTTTCTTTGTAACTAAAAGACTTCTTATGATGTCTAGTTGGTCCTAAATGAAAATGGTGCCAATCTGAAGTCCAATATGGCTGCCATGGTGGCCATCTTAAAAATCTTATCTTTACTCCTCCTGAAGGGATGGTCATATTGAGCCATGGTTTTCACTGATAGACTTCTAATGATGTCTTATCGGTCCTAAATGAAAATTGTGCTGATCTGACATCCAATTTGGCCATCACATTGGCCATCTTGAAAATCTTGTTATCAAAACTCCTCTTGACATGGGGTTTTCACTAAAAAAGACTTATGATGATCTCTAGTAGGTTGTAAATTAAAATGGTGCCCCTCAGACATCCTGTATGGCAGCCATGGTGATCACCTTGAAATTCTTGTTATTTGTATTTCTCCAGAATGGATGGTCATATCAACATGGGGTTTTAGCTACAAGATCTCATATGATGTCTAGTTGGTCATACATATAAATGGTACTGATCTGACATACAATATGGCCACCATGGCAGCCATCTTTAAAATATTACCTCTACTGGTCATGAATGGATGATCATGTTGATGTGTAGTTTTCATTAAAAGATTTCCTGTGATCTTTATTTGGTCCTAAATGACATCTAGTATGATCACCACAGTAGCTGTCTTGAATATCATGTTATGGCTACTCCTGGACAGATGGTTATATCGACAAATCTACAGACATCCAGTATAGCCACAGGCTTAAAAATCTTATCACTACTCATCCTGATTGGATCGTCATATTGACATGGGCTTTCACTAGAAAACTTTATATGATGTCTTGTTGGAACTAAATGAAAATGGTACTGATCTGACATCCAATATGGCCTCCATGGCATTTATCTACAAAATCTTGTTATCCCTACTCCTCCTGAACATATGGGGTTAGGTGTGGATCCCATATTTTCTTATAAAAAAAATACCCCCAAAATAGGCTCCTATTTGCTGAATGTGAATAAAATTGCGATCAAAATTGGTAAATGAAACCTTGATATATTAATCGTTTTATCATCAAAAACAGATGTTAGTGCCCGGAAATTTTTTTTAAAAATCATGACATTTTTAACTTTGAATAAAAAGTCATATTTTGTTAAAGTTTCCTAAGAAAACAATTCTCAGTACACTGTGAATAATAATATACAACAAAATATTGAGCAATTAAAATGTTAGTAATGCTTACTGGTGGTAATACTTTAAGAAATAAATACCAATTAAATAAGTCTTGTCAAGTGATTTTTTTTTAATAGTTTTATCTTTTAATTCAGTTTCAGTGTAATCATCATAAATGTGATATACATTTTTGTATTCAAATGTGAAAAGCGTCAATTGACCATCACAGTGATGTCCATGAGCATTTCCACTAGAACCTAATTAAGTACCGACTGTTTTGATCTCTGAATTATGGAAGTGTTGGTTGCAATGTTTCAATCAATTAAAAGTTTACCTGCATTGTATTATCACAGTAATTAGTCTTTTGTATCAAATCAAGTAAAGGGGGTAGAATAAAAAAAATTAAAAGGCATGCAAATCATACTTGCATAAGAGCTAGCTGTCACGGTCATGTGTCAAGTCAGTTTCAGTTGACTAATCAAACACTGGCAACACTGTAAGTACATGTAACATAATTAAAGTATCTAATATTAATCAGTGTTTTTATCATACCCATTTGCAGATGTGATCAGCAATAGCAAGGAGAACCAAGCAAATGGCTAGGTGCATGAAAAGCTAAGTTTCACAGATAGGGTTAATTGTGGAGAAGGTAGTTCCAAAATTTGTAGTGAATTTACAATTCCCACATTAGCACTAAGAGGCTTGCTGAAGGATGAACAGAAATTTAACTATAATTTGCAATGAAATCACAGCATCAGTATGTTACTAATGGAACAATAAAAAAATATTTAAAGAATCAAGTTTCGACGTTGTATCAACATTCACATGCAAAACACAGTAATGTAATACACAATGTTTTTGCTGGTGCACATGTGATGTGTGTTGAAACCACTTGGAGTAATGTTTTAAATGATCTTTCTAAGATTGGATATATTGAAAATAAAGGTAATTTATACAGAAAAGCAAAGAACTTCATTATAAAATGCTGTTTATTGTCAATTATTCCCAGTGCAGTTATTTAATGAGTATTCAACCACCTAATCCAGACCCTCTCCTCCTTCTGACTGTTGATGTCCAACCCTTTCTTAATTTTTCAGAGGTCCCTCGGTAACTTGCACCTTTGTTTATGGTGCAGTCTATTGTTTTTGGACCTCGTTGTGCTCAAGTTTTCGAGGGAGAGGTGTATTGGTATTCTCATAATTTAATTTCTGTGTTGCACAGGATAGGGATGAAGTAAACCCCAGACCAATAATTAATGTCAGCTATGATATTAAGCTCCCTTTGTCCATTTCACTTCATTCCACAGAACATAATCTTTTCGTGTTTGTAATATTTCATATAAGTGCCTACACCCCTTGGTCATGGTTAATAAGTTTTTGAATTGTTTTTGAATAGGCAACACTTAATACTTTGTATTGTGACCTTCTAATGCTGATGTTCAATGTATCGGAATAGCTTTCATCAGTCTGTAGTAATCCAGATAAGTTTCTTTCATTTTATTTAATTATTTTCTCATTTATCAGTTGGTACATTGTCATAAATCACCATTATGTCTACTAAGCATAAAATTAAAAACGACACATTTCCAATCATCAATCATCCCGATATCTTGATGGTTTGAACTGTGGTTTGCACATGCAGTTGTTTATAGGACAGATTTTTAGAAAATGGATGACATCTTTGAGCTCCTCCATTGTGGATATACAAAACATTTTTAAGCAGAGTTGTAGTGGTTTTAATTTTTTACAACAATTTCTTCAGCGTGAACTATGCAATGTGTGGAGCAGGGTTTACTCTAGAATACGCGATTGCAGAGTTCATGCTAATTTCTGAATGATTGTGCAAAAAAAATATCAACCAAATGTGTGCAAACTTGGCTTAGAGACACAAAAACGTGAAACTCTTCTAAACTGTGCAAACAAACTCAGACTCCCACCCACCCCTAAAAATGACCCATAATTGTCGGTGATGAATGATCTATTTAATGTGAGATATATTAACACCAAAGAGGAAAACAATTTGATCTATTTAATGTGAGATATATTAACACCAAAGAGGAAAACCATGTGATCTATTTAATGTGAGATATATTAACACCAAATTACTTTCAATAAGAAAAAAATATAAATGTAGAAGAAACAAAAACAAGTGTTGTGGTGGGACTTGAACATCCTCTGTGCTTTAAAATATTCCTTAAAATGAAATGTCTTTACACTCATGACCGCTGAACTCGTACATTATGAATTTTATTACTGACTACACTATAACTTTTTTTTTCTTCATTCCCACAGTAAGCATACAACTATAATACAGTAATAATTTGCTCGTTTCATCTATTTCTTGTTTGTTATATTTGGTATGATGCCTGACAACCAGTTTATACAAAACATTAAGATCAATTTTGAAAACATAGTTGGAAAGTTTGCAGATGACTGATTTGACATTTATTATTGTCAAAGTGCCGTGCATTTGTCTTAAATGAATGGATAATGTAAATAATATTTTTAAAAAATCATATTTAGACAGATGTAATTGAACATTTATTTACCTATAAAAACTTGCTTAGGTGATTCTTCCAGCAACATGGAAATTAATGCAAAAACCAGATCTTAATGTAAACGGGTCGTAGAAACCATATACATTTTACTGAATGTGTACAATGAGCATGTAAGAGCGGAATTTCAAAACCCAAATAAACAATTTTAAAATGCTTCAGATTACTTGACACTATCAATTGGTCCTGCAGTCAATTCACAATTAACATTTAAACTTTGATGACATAATCATAAACAATGCAACAACTGTTGTCTCCATGCAATCTTTAAACATGTCGGGGAAAATTCTTGTCAGTAACAGATTATTCATCTAGAATGCTAGTCATTTCAAAAGAATAGCTCTGTTTTATGTCAAAATCATTTTATGTGCTCATTATAGCAGAAATATCAGTTTAGATGTAGTTAGTATTTATAGATGTGCAAGCTACCAAAGAGCGGTAATGGGCTTACATTTTCTCGTTTTTTCACATCGTCCACATACAACAACCAAGACAATATTCTAGTAATTTATTATTCACGCAGACCTTTATATTCTGTAAAAATCTGAAATTGGTTGTTGGATTTGGACCAATTTAAATTTTTAAAAATCACTCCAATTTTTTTACAAAATGGATATTTCATAGCCAGACATGACATCATAAGCATGTGAGTATGACATCATTTTAAAATCTTTTTTTAACATCTACTGAAATTTTAAGTTTTTCAAATGCTGATCACTTTTTTGCCATGATAATATCAAATCAACTACTTTTTCAAATAATTTAAAATTTTTGCAACAGAAAGTGACCTTTTAGTACCTACTGCATTATGATGTTTTACAACATAATTTTTTTTTTTGTAAATCCCCTTTACTTAGAAAATACCCCTTATTTTTTAAGAAAATACCCCTTATTTTTTAAGTGGAGGGGGGAATTTTCCACCTAAATTTTCAGTTCTAGAATAGATCCTGGTGGACTAATGGTACTGGAGAGGATTTCCTTCATCAATCAGATTTTAAAAAAAAAAAAAAAGACACCTATACATATACTTATACCAAATGTGTATTTTGTCACTGTATATAGTTTAATTTAAGTATAAATATTCAAAGTGTTTATTACTAGTTTTCATTAAAAAATATTCTGAAACAACTTTACCTTTCTCTCTCACTTCCAGTCCAATATTTACTATGCTCATACAGAGCATACAAAAATTTTAAGTGGCTTTTCTTTTTTTTAAAAACTCTAATTTAAGAAGAGACATATTTTGGAGTTCTTTTACCCGATTAGTTGACGAAGTGAAACATGACAAGTATATGTACCTGGTCTAAAAATAAGCTGAGTCCGCATTGACTGACTCTGACTGTTTGAAATGTTACATTAGTTGGGTACAATCTGTAAGGGAAATGCTTAATCAGAGTGGTAAGAATGTTCATTTCAGAGAGTTTTCTTCTGAAGTGAGTGTAGCTTCAAGCAGCCTTACCTGACAATGGGCATAAATATTGAAACAAAGATTAAAGTTATTACAGATAATCAACCACTACACCCATATATATATATACAGGGATGGCAACCATTCCACATTGTGCAATAGTATTACAGAATTTAAATGCAAATTTCATGAGGAGAATTTTTGATCACTCTTTAGGTCCATCAAAGTTGAATATGTCATTATGGGATTTGAAGAATAGATACCATACATGCCATATTCCCAGACAGTGTTGGGGTTTGTTTGAAACTCAAAAAGTGTGTTTTGAGGTCCCAAGGGGGGTTAGTGCGTGTGCCCCCCCCCCCCCAAAAAAAACGACATTGTCCAACAGAGAATAAGCTGTCTTTTTATATAAGCCTATAGAAAATGGTTAGAAATTCAAATCTGAATAAAAGAAAACTTGTCTGTTTTCTTTAAAGCACTTAATAGACTTACAAAGAAAAAAAATACTTGGTAGACTTAGCATTGTCAAATATCACAACACACATACACATACATGTATTTGCAAACAGTCACATAATCATACCCACACTGACATTAAATAAAAACGTACACCAAGTTTCTGTCTTTAAAATCCACTTGATGGCAAAATATAGGCTGAATTAGATGCAGTCTTTGTGGCTCTCAATAGTTCGGTAGGGACTTGTTTGAAGGTAATGCAAGTGTCATTTGTGTTCATCTTTATACTCATTAGAGACTGGATAGTACATGTGTACTGTTGTTCAAACTTCCTACCTGGATTCTCTGAACAAATCATGGTCAGAACCGAGTTGTTGCTGGCAACTATAACATTTGCATTGTTAGAACTGCATCTGATGCAGTTTGACCACGAGATATGCTCATCACTATAGAAAAAAGAATATACATCACATCTGAGACTGACCATTTCATTGGGGGAAATAGGGCGGGGGGGGGGGGGGGGGGGGGGAAGGAAGGATCATAATATTTTCAAGTTAAATCGGGTCCTTAGGGGTAATACAACAGTAATAAACACCTCTGTCCAGTATGGATGTTAATGCTTTATCAACACAAATCAACTGTGCAAACAAAAGAGTGTTCTTATTATTGTCTTTCATAGCTAAAATCATCTTGAAAAGCATGCAGGGCTGAGCAAATCCCATAGCCCGACGTCCCGGACTATTCAGTTTTGAAGTCGGGCAAGTAAACTTTTCCAAGTCGCTAGTGCTTTTTAAAAAAGTCGGGCAAGTCCTTTTTTTTCGTACTTTAATCACTATCTACCTTTATTTGGCCAATCATGCCCTCCGGGCATACTGAATACTTGATTCTACCCCTCTTCATGTATACATTTACATTCTGTATAACCCATAAATGGGGTCAGTGATAATTTTCGCATATGCACACGTTCTATTACCGCTTGACTGCACATTGAGCTAAGTGACCAAATTATCAGCAAATCAAAACACGTCAAACAAAAGAAAGCCAGTATGATCAATTAGCAGTGTTTTAAGCGACTTTGTTGCATTGTGTTTACTCAACCCAGATCCTCACGAGCGGCTCACTATGATTTTAATCCAGGGAGTCAGTGTAATTAAATTAATGAAAGGTACTTTACCGACATCAGTGTTGGTTTCCTTTATGAACTGATTAAATGACAGTAATGATTCTTTAATTTTTAATTGATTATACAGATGATTAACTTGCACGTGCGATATTGCGTTTGAAGCGAAACAATTACGCTAATTAATGAGCTGTCTCTTCGTATTTAAAAGAGAAAATGTATGTTATGATCACTATAGAAGTAGTTGTCGAGCAAGCTGATAGTTACTCTGTGGATAAAATGAGTTTGCTAAATTATTTTCGCATAGAAGGTAATAAGGGCAATTCGGAGAAGGAAAATGTTTGTGAAAGTGGAGGGATAAAACATAAGACTGCTACTGAATGTGGGGTAGCTATTTCTCCAAAGAGACATAAGCAGAACCTTTGAGATGCTTTAGAGCATTTGACTACAGGCACTTTCCTCATGAGAGGGCAGCTCTGTTGAAATATGGGAAGGAAGACTTGCAGGTTCTTCTTGATCATCTTCAGGGCTGAGCAAATTCCATAGCCCGACGTCCTGGACTATTCATTTTTGAAGTTGGGCAAGTAAAATTTTCCAAGTCGCTAGTCTGGGACTAGTGGATGAAAAAAAAATTTGCTCAGCCCTGGCATGGGTCAATTAATAGTTGGTATTTTAACAAGATTAAGATAACAAATAATAAAAAAGAGAACTACCGGTAATCTAAATATTCAGTTCAGCATGTCAGATATGCTCAGGTTTGTCTCGATGTTACATATGGGTGCTGCTGCTATTTTGACATATCATACAGAATGACTTATATTGTTTGCAGTATAAGCAAAGAATTCAATGCTTCCTCTTGCTGATATGCTTCACAAAGTCAAACTCCGTTCTGAAATTTAGTTTTGCTGGGCTTTGCTTGCTTCGTTTATAGCTTGTTGCTTCATGTTGACATTTTGCCTTCAAAAATAAATCACACTTGAATACTATTCCAATGACTGAAATAATCATGCTTTGTGTTTTATATATGGAGCCAAATCTGACTTCAAAGAAATCTTGCCACTGTTCACAAACTTGTCAATAATATTTAATACAGATGGCTAGAACATTCTCATTCAAGGCAGTAATTAGTAATAACTTTTGTTCTTCAACACGCATCTCTTTGATTTACCTATGATTTTAAATGAATTGGGTTGTTCCACTTTGTGAACTTTACCTATGCAAATTAGCATAATGGGCTCCCCCACAGCAGTCTTTAAAGGACTTAACACATCACCCTAGCTATTGTCAGCTGTTATGACTCTAGGTCTTAAAAAATATGTAACAGAAAGAAAGCGAAACCAACAATGTAAGTAAAATCAAGAAGCAATTTATTTCTGGACAGTTAAAGTGAAAATTTAAAAGACACTTACAGTTTGTGAGTTTAATTCCAAATAATCCTAAATGTCCTAATCACAAGTCCAAAATAATAGAATGTTCTGAATGAATTCCAATAGCATTGAATGTCCTGATGTACCACAAAGGAGTAATCCAGAATGTTTTTGAATGAGTTCACATAAATCCCCAAATCATGTATAATCCAAAAGTCTATGAGCACTTTAGTATTTCCAATGAATATTGTAAATAAATAATTCCTCTTAAATTATATCTGATTTCAACAACACAACTAAAAGTAGATTCCTTACAGACTGATCTTTTAGAACCTAAATTCTAGAATAGGAATGAATTTGTTTACCAGAATCTGTATATAAATTCACATGCCTACATGACCTATTTCACATAAGTCAAATTGCAAAATGCCGATGAAAATACTGGCCATGTCACAACTTAAACGCATGGACAAAAGTCACATATGTGCATGTATTTTCAAAATAACCATACAACTTACAATTATGGACAAAAGTGAAGTATATAAACATCATACATAATACAGTCAGTTAAGTGGTATGTGAAATGGTGGTTGTTTATACCTGACCAGCTTGCCTTTTGATTGCCTCTGTGACAGTTAGCTGTAAAAACTGCCCTAAGGTTAGTTTTACATGAGCTCTAAGCAAGACTGTTTACTCTTTATACATGCTACATGTTAACGGGCATATATTGATGAGGTGGCTTTTTTTTTCTCCCCAAAGATTACTGAAAATCATGTTTTTTGAAACACAACTGTGTCATGGGGGTTGGGAGTAAACATATCGTGTAGGTACATGTATATAGTGGCTTTTTGTAAGACAGTATCTAGTAAAATATATATTATCCATACTCAAATTACCGTATATACTTGCGTATAAGCAAATACCAACTGCAAACTGCATAGACCCAGATCTGCCATCACATAATGCGCAGGCAGATATGGGTCTATGCAGTTTGTAAGGACTAATCAGTAGAACAAACAACATAGACCCTGATCTGCCAGTGCATTATGCAACGGCAGATCAGGGTCTATGTTGTTTGCAATTGGACGCGAGTATATACAGTATATAGAGTTATCACTCATCCCGAATAATGGAATTTCCTCTGGGCCTATAATTTGTTCTTTATTTTATTTTATTTATTGGGGCACATCATTTATTGGAGTAAAATTGATATCTTCCAGGGAATCTGTTTGACTGAAATTAATTTTGGGTTTTATTAGGCTAATGGGTTGCCATTTTTGTATATCTTTTAGTGCCTGACATTTAAACATTCAAATATTGCAACCTGCCACTTAAAAACATCAACTGTGGTCACTCAGACAAATTTACCTTGAGGTTACACTCATCAAAGTTCAACTTTTATTATTTATTGTAATATGAAAATGTCATCAGTAACACCAGATGTGATTAAGGAAAATATTATGCTAGAGTATGTATGTGAATACTGTAAATAACATTATTTAACTGAGTATATTTTTATTAACATTTCTGAGAAATCTAAACTTGAAAAGTACCCATGTTAAAGTAAACAAAGCAATATACCTCATGTATAACATAATATAATATACAGAATACTAATCAGTAATAGGTTAACATCTAAAGCTGTAAATTCACCAAATTTGTTACATTCAAATACGTTTTTATGACATTGAGATATGATTTTACATACAGTACATTCAACCCTGTTATAGTGGTCACCTCTGCATAGAAGACACCTGTATATTAGGGTTAGGAACAAAAAGTCCCATTTACCTGTATATTTGGTTCACCTACATATAAAAGCCAATTTCTGCCTATTTTTGGTGACCGTTATAGACCTGTTGCATATAAAGGCCAATTTCTGCCTGATTTTTGGTGACTGCTATATACCTGTTGGACCTCTACTTGTATAGTGTTGGTTATGTTGGAACTAGCAATCACCAAATCATCAGAGATGTTCAGAATTGTGAGATGGTAATTCATTATTTTTTAAAATCATATTTGGCAATTGAAAATTTATGGACTTGTGCTATTGTCTTCAGATTGTAACCATAATGTTACTGAGGTCCACTAGTGTAATGTATTCATAAGGTTGTATAAATGATGGAAAGGACTAAATTTCTTAACAAATGAACATACTGAAAGGCATAATTGAGCATTAAATCAATATTTTATTAGTTTGAAAAAAGAAAGTGGAGAATCATATAAGGAAATTACTAGTTCACAATGGGTGATGACTAAAGTTAAAAAGGAGTCCGATCCAGAATGGAAAATTCCATAGCGCAGCCTTTTTCTAATACATTAGAAAATCATAATTGGCAATATTTTTTACACAGCAGAATTTGGCAGCTGCTTACGAAAGTCTCATGCCAACCTAGTAGTGGATTGTATTTTAACGGATTCACCATATTTTTCAGTCAAGTCAACATTCCCTAGATGAATTGGACAGTAGCAAAGATAAAGACAGAGAAGAACAAACATATCACACTCTGAATCTCCCGCTGCGCTCCATTTTGAAGAAATCATCAACCAGTTCCTCAATCGGAAGCATTGCAAAGTCAGCCAGTGCTTCTGATTTAACAAGTAAGGTGATACTTTTGTAAAAAAAATATAAGTCTGTTTCAGAACATTGTGTTGGCACATGCTTCAGGTTTGATGAGAAAATACAGATTGAAAACGATAAATACAGACCTTGACAATATGCGAGCCCAATTCATTTGAGCAAGAAAACGAATTTCAGTTTCAACTTAGAAGTATGATGTGCAAGTTATTGTGGGTAATTTTTTGTAAGCACTGAGTAAAACTGATTTCAAATCTTATTTTAACCTCCTTACTGCTTATATCAATGAAATATCTTTCAAGTACCAATAATACCCATAATGCCTTGCAGAAAATTACCCACAATGACTTGTAAAAATGGCACCCATTCCTACAGGAAAATTCCATTGTATTTGCTATTGTCAGTTATAAATTATACTTTTAAGTGAAATTAAAATACACTTGTACATAGCAGTTGGACTCCTGTTTCTCAAGATTTTTAATTATAATCAATCTAGTTAAGTATCTTGTTTGGAAAATGGAAGCTTTTGAACCCTTTGAAATGGTCCTTAGTAGGCCATGGTGATTATAAGATGATCAGAATTTTTTTAAATAATACTGCTTAGAGTAAGGAGATTTATTTAATCAATGTCTAGTGCAGGCTTTGAAATGGGTAATTTTACCAGTGAAATGAAATCCAAATGCAGAGTGAATGATGAATTAATGGAAAATGAATGAAGAATGAATGCAAATGGAATGCAGAATGAATGCATATGACATGACGAATGCATCTTGAAGACAACAGAGTACAAATTTTATAAAACACAAAAGATAGAATAATCAATGATAAACAGAAATGGAATGAACCGCAAATGGATTTCATTAATGGATCTAAAAATCACTTGTTTTCAAGCTGCTACTGAATCGCCACAGTTAAAAACCCTTTCATATGATAATCCAGTATCAGATTCTTTACAATGACAATTTTTCACCCCTTACAAGTCATGACATTGTTCTTGTCAAGGCAAACATAATCAACCAACAATGATGTCATAACATCATTATTTGTAGTGTATCTGTACAGTTTTTATTTGCATGAAATAAGTAATAAAATATTTATGTTGCTGACAAATACTCAACAACTGTAGTTTTGAGTTGGATGGATTTCATCCCACAATGCCTATTACATGCTTTCTACTGTATGTTAGTAAAAATAGTTTGTGTTTCTAATAATAAGGCACATTCTATATTTATCACTTCTAACCTTTTGACTATGAAAGGCATGTTGAAATATGTAAAGGGACATAACTCAATTCTAAGTCTGGAAATTATTAGAGTGATTACATCCCTTGATGTAGTTTGACAACTGTGTAGCGCAGACAACACAGAATCATTTCAATAGAAGATGTTCATCAGAGGTAATTATTTAAATATTTTTCTCAAAATGTTTTATGAATTTTTTATTCATTCTCTGTTAAGAGATGAAGAAAAGAAAAGTCTTGAAGCATTTATAATTAAGATTACATGTATTTAGAGCGATACTGTTGGTGGCCTAGTGACATTGGCATTAAGGGTAATAAAAGAGCAGATAAATCAGCCAAAGCTGCCCTGTAGTCACTCATTTCCGAATGGAAGATTCCATATACTGACTTGGAATATTGTATAAATCAGCATGGTCGTCATACTTGGCAAAATATGTGGATTGAAAACTCCACAAAGAAACTTAAGAACATCAAATCCACTATTGGTGAGTGGTATCCCTCATATAGAACAAATCAGAGAGATGAGTTGGTGTTGTGTCGATTGCGTATCGAACACACATACCTGACTCATGTATACCTTCTGAAATGTGAACCTCGACCGGAGTGTGTACCCTGCCAGTGTCCACTGACAGTGGAGCACATTCTTGTCAAGTGTGTCAATTTCCACCCTGTGAGACAGAAGTATTTGGACATGAACTGCTTGAAGAAACTTTATAAGGATGTACCACCAGAGAAAATCTTGGAATATTTAAGGGAATGTGGTTTTTACAAGAAATCTTAATCACATTTTAAGGATTTTAAATGTGTTACCTTTATCTGTTATTTTATATACATTTCTCAGAATTTGTACATCTTTACATTTTATATTTTATATTGTTGTGCTTAGTTATACATTTATTTGGAAGGCTTCATCTTTTTATTGCCTCTAAATAACCACTTTTTTGCTGAGGTGCCCTAAAGCATTACTACATACATACATACATAGATGCTTATGATCATAAAAAAGGAACATGATTGTCAATATCTCGCAAGTTATATTCATCCCTTTGATCCTGTTTAATGTAGTATTACCTGAACCCTCCAAGCCATCTGTACTCTCAATGTTTTTATTTATATTTATTGCAGTTGCGGTTATATTTTTAATTATTGTAAATTCAATGTTATCCTTTGCATTTTATGTATTGCTTTTTCATTAAAGCACACATTTATTAAGACAAGATACAAAGGCAGTAGTTCTCTCCCTTAAACACTTTCGAAAATGGAAAACCTGACTTAAATTAATGTGTTTCCATTTTGCTCCATGTGAACAAAAAGGAAACAATAAACAGAAGCAATAATCACAAAATCAGAATGCATTTCTGTGATGCTAAATGAAAAATGATGAGATGGTAACTGAAGTGCAAACTTGAATGGAGTGCAAAGGGAATGCAAATGAAATACAGATTTGGTAAAATTACCCGTTCTGGGTCTATATTATTTAAATCAGTCAGTGCAGATGTTCTGAAAGCTATATTTATTGAAGCCTTGTTGATCTAGATCCTGTTAATTAGAATACCACAGTATCTAAATGACAATTTCTGAAAATAGATTTCCTCTATTACTCTTTGGAGAGATTTGTTATAGACCCCCCCAGCCATCCCTATATTTTGTACAAATCTTTATAAAATCCCTATATCTGTTTCTCATATTTTTACCCATAATGTTTCCAAAATCCAAATAATATCCCTGTATTTTTGTGGGAGAAGAAAGTGCCAGTTTATTTACAATCCTTTTTTTTTTCAGAAAAAGGAGTAAAAAGGACATAGAATGATTTATCTTAACGGATCTACTCAATAAATATGTGTTTGTGAGTTCCTGATGATATATTATACTTATTTAAATTGTATTTATTATGTTAATGCATTATATTATTAATATTGAATAATTGGTGTGTTAAAGTACTTAAAAAATGTGGTATTCAGTGAAACTATTAGCACATCATTAACACTAAATTTTCTATAATTGCCTTATAAAATCCCTGTATTTTTTAAAGGTCCCATAAAGGGGTATCCAGATTAATGGAGTTTCACTGTAATTTCCTTTATGGACTATACATTAATTCCTTGTGTAATGTTTTCTTTTGATTTCAGCTGGGATCAATAACTATTTTAGGAAAATATCCAGTCAGCACCAAGACAGCATTTTAGAAGATTTGCCATATTACATGGATGTAAGTTAGAAGAAATTTACTTAAATATGCAAATAATATGAAATCAAAGTAGCTTGAAATATCCTAATAATATGAAATCAAAGTAGCCTGAAATATCCTAATAATATGAAATCAAAGTAGCCCTAAATACCCTAATAATATGAAATCAAAATATCCCAAAATTAAGCCTACTTCATATATAAGCCATACATTTCTATAGAGTCAGATTTTCCAAATAAACTGCTATAATTATTTTCTTTATTTTGTTCACATGCTATAAGTACATGAATATTTTACAATGTTTGTGTGTGCATGCATGTGTGTGTGTGTGTAGAAGAGTGTCTTAGGGAAAAAAATAACTTTTTGCGTGAAGAAGTATTAAGAACATTTTTTGAAACCACTTGCAATTGTAATCTGCATTCAGTTATTAATACTACTTGGAACCCATTATTTTCTTACAGAAGGAAAGCATACAAATCATTTCCAAGCATGTGAAATTGGTAAGTTGTACCATACTTATTACTAAATACAAACTAATTTTAGAACAATGCATTTTGGATATAAATGAATATTTCCTCTTTTAATAAAGTAAATGTTTACATAACTGAAAAATATTCTTTTTGATTCATGTCTTGAAAGCTGCATTCTTTTTCCAATCCACAACATAAAAGAAAATTGACATAATGGCATGACATGATTGGTTTTGTAGTTCCACCAATGAAGAATAATTCAAAATGTTTTGCAAAATTGAATACCACAGTTAAGCAAATTGGGGAAATTAAGCAGAGCAGGCTGGTACTGTCAGGCAGATGAACTAAGAATAAAGTAGGCAAGGGTGATTTTGAATATGTTGTTTGTCATGTATGTTCATCACAATGTAAACAAACTGGCAAAACACGCACATGCAACTGTGCTTAGCTCACTCATAATTAAGTCAATGGTTGGCAAAACTAATTGTAGAGCACATGCTGTCACTGTCCCATTGTCATTACTGGACTATTTGTGCCTGACCTAATACCCATTTAACTCAGAAGTATATTGGACCCAGTTGACAACTAAGAATATCATCTGAACATGGTGCATGTTTATATCACTGGGTTAAATTAATACTATTTTTAGTCTGGGTGATTGGAATGGAAAATGGAATTTGGTGGTTAGACAATCATCTTACATAGTTATGCATTGTTAATTTTAGATTGTAAAGTTGCGACTTTTTGCATACTTTCCCTTGTATCTTGCTTAAGAAATTCATTTGGCACACCGTTGTGTCATATTCCTGTCACTGTCTCATGTTGCCGTTTTGTACAAGAATTAAGATGTACCTAAAAGTCACTGAGATGCTTTATCCTAAACACTAAATTGTGATAAGCAGTTTGGATTTGGATTGCTCATCATGTTAGACACATTTTAATTGGTTCATTGCCACATGAAAAGCCAATGGGGACAGGGTTTTCACTTGCAGCTTGAACAAGGCTAGGGTGTCTAAAAAGCATGTGAATATTTTTTCACAAATGGTGCTGTGACACAGAATTGCACCATGCCAAAACCTCAGCTGGAGAGAAATAATCTTCCAATGTTTAAAGTTTAAACTGGCATCTGTTTTAAAAATGTCACTTGAATGAAACTGCCCTGAAATGGCCAATAATGATGAAACTCTAAGTCAGACCGCAGTGGCAAATAAAAAACACTCAGCAAGACTTGTAAGTATACATGCATTATCAACTAAACTTTGAAAGTGATTATTTTTCCTGCAGATACTTTCTGGACTTATATAGAAGGAATAAAGAATTTATATATTGAGACTGTACATGTGCAGAATCATACTGCAATACAAATAAAATTGACAAGTCTTTTTCCTCTCTCTTTTCTTGGAAAACTTTTACAACACTATCCCCTATTACCATATATACTCGCAGATAAAGCGGATACCAACTGCAAACTACATAGACCCAGATCTGCCATCGCATAATGTGCTGGCAGGTCAGGGTCTATGTTGTTTGTTCTACTGATTAGTCCTTACGAACTGCATAGACCCAGATCTGCCGGCACATTATATGACAGTTTGCAGTTGGTATCGGCTTATATGCGAGTATATATGGTATGTTGGCTATGTTTCAGTTTCATCCACTGCTATGAGAACTTGTCTACAAATTTCAAAAAGATAGAATGAACACTGGTTCTGCACTATAAAGAATGCATGCATCATATTAACTATTGCATTTGGGAGGGAATGCAGATTTATAAGTAATCTAGTTAATATTAAGTATATTATTTAAATTTTAATTAGAAATATTTTTCTGCATAGTACACCCTACTTCAAACAGCATGGACACAGAGCTTTTATCACATGATGCACTAGTAAATCAGAGTCTGTAGTGTTTACTTCAAATCAAAAGTAGAGTAGACCCTGATTTTCTGGTGCATAATGTGCCAGCATATCGATCTGGGTCATTGCTGTGCTAAGTTATGGATGTGTTTTTTACATGGATAAATAAACTAAATAAATGTAGTAAAGACCCATAAAACTGTGTCACAATTTAAATTTTGAAATTGTATGCGTTTATAGACTGATTGGGGGAGGGGCTATTCTGGCACAAAATGATTTTGTTTCTATCTTGATTTTTTGAAAGATGTCTATATTGACAGTATTCTACTTTACAAATTGTAACAATGTAGCCATCTACTTTTACGACATTGTCACATTTTTTTTAACATTTTGTATTGACCAAGTCTTGCACTTTTAAATTTGAGCCAACTGTTTCAAAAGATAAAGAGAAGACTGTCAAAAATACAAGTGCCAGCTCAATTGTATTTCACTGCCCCTAATATTGACCCATTATTGTAAGACATATATTTTTCATATATTTCTTAAATGCAAATTCTTTTAGTGTAGTTTCTTGTGTAAGGGCTGTTCCAGTAAAACATACTTTGGATCCAGGGAAGGCACTTACAATGTAGAGTCATCATCCACAGATGTAATTTAGAATTTTATATCAGTTTCATATGTACTCTGAGTACTCAGTACCCAGGCATATATTTCATGTATGTTTAAATGGAACAACCCAAAGATACAAGTAGGAAAATGATGTAACATAGCAGTGGCATAGCAAGAAATTCTGGCCCTTTCCCCAACTCTGCAAAACTTAATTCTGGAGCCCCCTCTCAATAAAATTTGGCATGTTTGATGGGAACTGGGCTTGGACACAACCCCCAGTTAGGGGGGTTGCTATGCCACTGTGAAATGGTAACTGATATACAGTCAGACCTGCTGTAAACAACCACCATCTCGATGTCTTTTGCACAAAATTACTGGAATAATAAACTTCTGTTAAGCAACCACCTGTCCTGAGATCTTTTATCTCACTTTCTAGAGTTTACTGCTTCAGACAGGTGTGACTGTATTCATTTTGTCGGATTGGTGGCTGTTCTTATATTGCCCACACTTCAGTTTTCCATGACTTCCATGATTTCTCAATGATCTGGAGAAAATAACACACCATGGAAGAAACTTGTATTTGGACACCATTTAGGTGTTCATGGAGAGCATAGAATAACCTAGGGACAGTTCTTCAAGACATGGATTACACACAGAACATAGAGACCATGGAGAAACTACTTCAGTTTACCATGATTTCCATGATTTCTCCATGATGTGGAGAAAATTATGCACCATAGAAAAAACATGGAGATTTGGTCACTTTTACATGTTCATGGAGAAAACACGGAGAGCATGAAATAATGTAGGGACAGTTCTCCATGACATGGATTAAACACAAATGGTAGACAGAGCATCGAGATCACGGATAAGCAGTATTTGGGCACAGAGATCAGGTGGATTTCCTGTAAACTACATGCAGAAGATGGAGACCACAAAAAGACAGGATTGACAGAAAGATGAAAGGATGGTCCAGGACAGCAACAAAGCAACAATTGCCCCCATCTGCTATTGTAGTTTGGGGTGGGGTAGGGGACACAAACATTCAGAAAGAGTTAAGCACTAATTAATAAAAGTGTAATTATTCAGAACAGCATTTATTTAGAAACACTAAAGAAAAACTACAGACAAGCTGAGATATTCAGAAACAGTTATGCAATTGTCTTAGTTAAAAACTGTATATACACAAAATATGCAATAAGTTTATAGTAATTTATAATTAATTTCCCAATTTATAGTAAACATAAGCTTTTACAAAACATATACAAAACCTTATTATGTTAGTGTGTATTCAGCAAAATTATAGCTTTTAATCGTAAATTGTTTTTCCGCTAGTGACCACTTTAACTACTGTGAAGGGACATAACCCTTATGTCTCCTCGGGAAATGTGTTGAATGGTCTATACACTTTGACTATTCAGAACTGCACATATTTGTCAAATAAAAATGAATAATAATAAATATTCCACCCCAAATTGTACATTTTCTTTCCTGCTTGAAAAAATATTAAAATAAATAAAAGGGATAAATTATCCATGCCACCTACATATCAAAAGGCAGTGTCCAGATAAATATCAGTACTAACTGCCATTTACACGACTGGTACAGACACTGTGAACCTAAACCTAAGCATTGCAGCATGTGGCTTATGTTGCTGATTTAACAAAAGATGTTACTAAATTGTTAGTACAGAAACATGCAAGATTAATCGTCATGCTTATGGTCAAATTCTGATATATCAAAGAAAGCATAGCGAACTGAGAATGATGTGTACTTCCTGCTGTAAAAATCGCCATTATTGACCAGTGCATTCTTCATTAACATACCCAAACTGTCTTTCTCCAGAAGCGTGTACTTAACTTCTGCAGACAGTCCATGATGTAGTGTTGATATCTTAACTTTATTAGCAAACAACGATCATTGAAACTTCTTCCACATCAAACTTCGCACCTAAACAAAACTTCTGGTTTCATATTCGGTTTAATAATGGTCCAGAACAAAATCAGATCCAGAAAAAAATGGTACAATTAGGTGAAGGGGAAAAAAATGAATTTAAAAAAAATCAATAAATCAGAAACAATAATAATAATAATAATATTTGTTACTGATATTTTTAACAAATGTTAAAAAGAAAGTAATAATCATGGACATCATATGCCTTTATTGTCATTGGAAAATTTCTAACTAACAATGAGGGTATTAGATTGAGAATTTGGTCATGCACCTGTCAATATTCTCTAGTTTTGTTCCCTAATTTAAAGTTTATTTGCATTCATTTGTTAAAAGCCAGATTTTCCATGTGCAGATTTGTCAAAGTCCACATTCTATGTGTGTGGATTTATTAAAGATCACAGTTTCCATGTTTAAAGTGTGCATTCACAGGCTGTTTCTTTCAAAATCCAATTTTTCCATGCTATTTTCATGTGATGTACATGATGATACTCATGCTTCAAGTCTCCATGTGATTTCCATGTTACTTTCCATGTTCCAAATACGTGTCAGCACATGTTAATTTTGTGTCTAGGTAGTTTCCATAACAGTTCCATGTACTCCATGTTGACTGCATGGAAAAGTTACAGAATTTTCATGGAGAATTTGGTGAACATGGAAAACAGAAGTATGGGTGTCAGTGTGGTCAGTAAAAGTCAGTGACTGGTAATTATTGTTGGCAGCTATGACTGTGATTGTCAGCTACAGATATAAATTAAAAATTGTCAATGCAGAGGTTTCAATAAGTAATATAGTAGCAGGAGAAGCAAAGAAGTAGCTGGAGGGGGGGACAGTGGGCAGAACCTCCTTTTGATGATCCAAAGAGCAACACCCCTAGTGGGGGTATCCCCTCACCACTTGCTGAAATGGTGTTGGTGTTTCAACTCAAGTTAGACTGTCTTTCCTTGATAGAAAAATGGGATATTTATTTGAAAATATTTTTTTATTTTTGTTATAGAATTTTGTCTAAAATTCATATTGATAATTCATATCCCTGGGGTTTTTTCTCCTGTTGTTTTTATGGGTTCCATCCTGTTAATAAGGAAAAAATGTATCATGCGGAATCACCAGGTTCATTGATGTTGTTATTGAACCATTGCAATATGTTCATAATTCTTTGCATGAAACGAATATCTTGTAATTATTTAGATGATTAAAAAAAACTACTTGTAAAAAAAGTATTAAAAAACAAGTATTGGAAAATGCTAGTTGCCAGTTGATAGAATAAGAAGGAAAATAAGCAAGTTTGAGGTTTTATAGTAATACACAAACTAAAATCAACAAGAAAAATAATTACCGTCTGTACTCGCATATAAGCCGATATCAACTGCATAGACCCAGATCTGCCATCGCATAATGCTCTGGCAGATCTGGGTCTATGCAGTTTGTAGGGACTAATCAGTAGAACAAACAACATAGACCCTGATCTGTCAGCGCATTATGCGACAGCAGATCAGGATCTATGTTGTTTGCATTTGAACTCGACTTATATGCGAGTATATACAGTAACTTTAGAAGATGATGTATTTTGGTGCGTTTTATGCCGGGGATTGAAAATACTGTAAGCCTGCTTTATAATATTGTATATGTGCTGAAAATGTTACAGATTATGAAAACATTTCAGATTCAGTTCTAAAAGAATTGAAGGCAGCACTTTATATAGTCGCGTATAAGCTGATACCAACTGCATAGACCCAGATCTGCCGTCGCATAATGCGCCAGTAGATCTGGGTCGATGCAGTTTGTAAGGACTAATCAGTAAAACAAACAACATAAACCCTGATCTGATGGTGCATTATGCAATGGCAGATCAGGATCTCTTTTGTTTGCATTTGGACCTAGCTTATATGGGAGTATATACGGTAAACTCACTTTCAATAAATGTTTAATATATGTCAGAATATATCTATTGTATTTATGCTGTATTTTACGTTTATCATGTGCTTGTGTCTGTTGTATTCATGTTGTATTTTATGTTTATCATGTGCTTGTATCTGTTGTATTCATGTTGTATTTTATGTTTATCATGTACTTGTATCTGTTGTATTCATGTTGTATTTTATGTTTATCATGTGCTTGTATCTGTTGTATTCATGTTGTATTTTATGTTTATCATGTGCTGGTATCTGTTGTATTTAGGACAGACTGTAAGCACAGTGTTTGACATGTCAATCATCACTAGCATCATTTGTATATTGTAGCAATAAGCATCCACATCCTACTTCTGTTTCATGCTGTCACCTCCATGCTGCATCATTTTTACAACTGGGGGATAATTTATTATTAACCAAAGTTTTGATTTTTTATTTGGCCATATGTCAAGTGGGCTTTCCTCGCCTAATTATTAGCATCTGTTCATCACTCCTGATCATGATTAATTGGGTATGAAAGTAAAGAGACTCAACCTTTATAGTTCTCATTGATGTAGATTGAATCATGTGTCAGGCAAGCACTTTCAGTGATGCTATATCAGAAAAAGGAAGCGTCTTCTGTGCTTAGGCTGATCTGTATGGAATGGAAGAAGATGCTAATCTTAATTGGATGAATCGTCTCAGACAGAATACGGCAATGTATTATAAAACTTTTAAAATTATTGAACTTATTAGAAATTCTGGAATTGTAGGTGGCAATTCCGGTACAAATATATGGCAAACAATTGCTGGCTACTGGCTTCTACTGCAATGCCTGACAATAGAATTGTCAAAATATTACCATGTGGACTGCAGCCATATTGTTTTACCCACACAGACCATCCGATTTCTGGTCAGCTTCCTGGTGGAGTGTTTTGCATCAGTAGACAAATATAGCTGCACCCAGGATTTGCTTATAATAGTACTCAGTGCCTTTTGTCTATCTAATCCCCTTCAGATACTACCAGTTTCTTTTTCTTATTGTACCCCCACCCCCTTGTTGTATACCCCACCCCACCTCTATTTAACTTAGTTGGTAGAATAAACAAACCTAAAGTTAAAAGCCATTTATTTTTTATTTCAGCCTCCAGAACCAGTGAAAGTTAAAAATTTATCAATGGACAAAGTAAGTTACCTCATTGTTACTGACACAATTACTGACAACAGATGTACCAACAGACTCTAAGAAAACACCAAAACCTAAACAGAAGTTGTTTTGCATTAATTTTTTTTTCTCTGTCAGTTTTGTGATTCACCTGTTTCAATGCAAGGTTTACATTCGGGATATGATAGTTAGAGTGCTGCATTTATGAGTACATAAACATCTGTCAAGGTAAAATGGTTCCGATGTGACATCAAATATGGCTGCCATGATGGCCATCATCAAAATCTTGTTGTCACTACTCCTTCTGAATGAATGGTCATATTGACATGGGCTTTTAACAGAAATACTACTTATGATGTCTAGCTGGTCTTAAATGAAAATGGTGCCACTTGAACATTCAGTATGGCCACCATGGTGATCAGCTTAAAAAGGTTTTAATCACTACTACTTCTGAATTGACATAGGGTTTTAACTTAAAGATTTCTTATCCTGTCTAGCTGGTCCTGAATGAAAATGGCACCAAACTTACATCCAGTATTGCTGCCACAGTGACCATCTTGAAAATCTTGTTGTCGCTACTTCTACTGAACAGATAGTCATATTGATATGAAGTTTTCGCTGAAAAACTTCTGATGATGTCCATGATGGTGATCTTAAAATTCTTGCTATTGCTATTTCTTCTGAATATCAGAATGGGGTTTTCACTACAAGACTTCTCATGATATCTAATTGGTCCTAATTAAAATGGTGCTGATCTGATATCTAACATGGCCATGGTGGCCATCTTGAAAATTTCATTATCATATTGATTTGGGGTTTTGAATAAAAGACTTCCAACGGTATCTGGTTGGTCCTAACTGATAATAGTACCGTCTATACTCGTGTATAAGCCATGTCTAAATGCAAATAACATAGACCCTGATCTGCTGTCACATAATGTGCTGGCAGATCAGGGTCTATGTTGTTTGTTCTACTGATTTGTCCTTGCAAACTGCATAGACCCAGATCTTCTGGCGCATTATGCGACGGCAGATCTGGGTCTATGCAGTTTGCAGTTTGTATCGGCTTGTATGCAAGTATATACGGTACTAATCAGACCCCAAATTTTACGACTGTGGTGGCCATCTTGAAAATCTTGTTATTGCTACTTCTCCCTGTTTGATAGTCATAGTGCTTTGCTATTCACAATTTTTCAGATTCAGTATTTTTAATGTTTTTAATCCTTTTGTCCATCCATCCATACATCATTCAGGCTTTCATTTCTGGAGCATAACTCTTAAAACCAGTCAAGATATCTCTATGATATTTGGTATTAAAATTTAACAAGTGGTCCAGATGTGCCATTTGCTATTCATAATTCTTTGGTTAAATATTTTAAATGTTTCTGTCCATTTTATTCATCTATCCAAACATTATTCACAAGTCTGTTTCTGGATCAAAATTAATGATGCCTATCACTGCCCTGTATACTTTGTACATGCAGATATATGTGAAATTCAGTTCTTCTGTCTCCTCAAAGACATTTTGTTTGGGTGGCGGATGTAGATGACTTTATTGTCATAATACATTGGCAGATCTGGGTCTATGCAGTTTGTTAGGAGTAATCAGTAGAACAAACAACATAGACCCTGATCTGCCAGCACATTATATGACTGCAGATCAGGGTCTATGCTGTTTGCAGTTGGACTCAACTTATAAGCAAGTATATATAGTATTCTGTTTCTCTAGCAAGAAGCATGGGAAGATGATCAGCTACAGATGAGGATAGACTGGGATGGATGTCAGATTGACCCTGCTCCCTTCCAGCTGGTGGAGAGGACATCTTTACACAAGGTATAGGTTGACGGTACTATCTGTGCCCATTTTTCTTGAGGCTTGGTTTGGCAAATGGTGAGACATACCATATATACTCTTGTATAAGTCTAATCCAACTGCAAACTGCATAGACCCATAATGCGCCGGCCAATCTGGGTCTATGCAGTTTGTAAGGACTAATCAGTAGAACAAACAACATAGACCCAGATCTGCCGGCACATTATGCGATGGCAGATCAGGGTCTGTTGTTTGCATTTGGACCTGGATTATACGCGAGTATATACAGTAGGTGTTGTTTTATCCAGCTGCAATATTGGCAGTGATGGCTGCTTCAGTGTTAAGACTCCATGTTAAAACAGTCAGCTTTTGTAAAATCAGTTCTTATTGTTCGGCTTTAGATTACATGATCATTACATTATGATGTCATCAATATGACATCACTTTTTATTTAGGTTTATCATAGCACCGTGAACTCTGGGAGAAATATTCGACATAAAATGACATGGTGGCAATTTAAGTGGAGTCCAACTGTAAACTGCACAGACCCAGATCTACTGGCACCACTATGCACCAGCAGATCTGGGTCTGTGATGTTTGTTAGGACTAATCAATACAACAAACAACATAGACCCTGATCTGCCAGCACATTATGTGATGGCAGATCAGGGTCTATGTTGTTTGCAGTTGGGCTTGACTTGTAAGTGAGTATATATGGTATGCATTTAATTTTACTTGCTATTTGTTCTTGATCATTCTTTAACAAGTTCAAGTACCACAAATTTATTCAGTATTTCAGGCCACCAGCCCTTAATACATATAAAACACCATAATAAAACATTGGAATGCACACAAACAATGACTTGCTTACACATATTAGATCATTGTATGCATCATAAACTTTATCTTCTTGCTTCTTGTGAAGGCATAAAAAGTAGCTAGAATGGTCAAGGTTTTACTTTGTTCAAGAAACAGTCTTTCAACAGTGCTAATTTTACACACCTGCCATATTCTGTGAAAGTGGCACATTGTGTTACCCAAGTCGGTCTGTCCTGTCTATGCCAGCTGTCTGTGTGTGTCCTTGGGAAAGGCACTGAGCTCCCATTTTCTCTGCTTGATATAGCCACATAGTGCTACCCATGTCTGTCTGTCCTGTCATGTCACATATCATAGCATCCTATAACAACACTTCTGTCTGTCTGTCCTGTCATGTCACATCCTGTGGCATTCCATAATAACACTTCTGTCTGTCCTGTCATCTCAAATCCTGTGACATTCCATTACAACACTTCTGTCTGTCCTGTCATCTCACATCCTGTGACATTCCATTACAACACTTCTGCCTGTCTGTCCTGTCATGTCACATATCATGGCATCCAATAACAACACTTCTGCCTGTCTGTCCCGTCATGTCACATCCCATGGCATCCCATAACAACACTTCTGTCTCTTTGTCCTGGCATGTCAAATCTTGTGGCATCCCATAACAACACTTCTGTATATCTGTCACAATTTTGTTTCTGCTCAGTAACTTTTCAAAGACTTCTTTGACTGAAACCAAATCTGGTTTGAGGCTTTATAATATGAACTAGGTAAAGCTCAGGTTTGAACACTTTTTGAGAAAATTTGAACTAGTTATTGCTTCTGTTCAACTTATAACTTTGCCCTTGCATACTGAACTCTGCTATCTTCACTTGCACAGTGTTAGTGGGGGCATCTGTGTCATACAAACACTTTCCTTTCTATACCCTGGTATGTAATATGGGGAATATAGCTATTCATCTGTATGTCACTTTTTAATTGTCCATAAACATTTCCAGAGCAGAACTTTCAAACCATTCAAGATATCTGTGTAACTTGGTCTAGACATGCCTTTTGCTTTTTACAATTGTTTGTCCATTTTTACTGTCGATGCATCCAGCCATTATCCACATGTTGGTTTCCAGGGCAAAACTCCAAGACTATTTAGAATATCTATAATATATTAAACTTGTGATATAGATGTGCCTTTTGCTATTTACAGTTTCTTCTGCTTGAATATTTGTAACATTTTTGTCCCTTTGTTCATCCATCCATCACACTTTTCATTTGTAGAGCATAACTCCAAATCCATTCAAGATATCTCTCTGCAACTTGGTATACCTATTATACTAGTGGTCTAGATGTGCCTTTTGCTGTTCAGAATTCTATAGTTTTAGTATTGTTCATGTTTTTGATCATTGGTGTGTCCATCCATCCATTATCCACACTTTTGTTCCCGGTCAAAAACTCCAAAACCATTTAAGATATCTCAGTGAAATTTGATTCATATATTAGTGTAACAAGCTACATTAGTCTAACAAGCTACATTAGTCTAACAAGCTACATTAGTCTAACAAGCTACATTAGTCTAACAAGCTACATTAGTGTAATTAGTGTAACAAGCTATATTAGTGTAACAAGCTACATTAGTGTAACAAGCTACATTAGTGTAACAAGCTACATTAAGGTTCAGCTGAGACAGATGCATTAGTCTCCTGAAATGAGAGATTACCATCACTAGAGGGAGCCATGGTAGCTCAGTTGGTAGAGCATCAGACTGGTAATCCAAGGGTCCTGGATTCAATACCCGCCCAGGCCAGCCTAGATCAGCTGCCTTGATGTGTCCTTGGGAAAAGCACTTAGCATCCATTTCACCAACATGATATAGCCAATAATGTGTTAAAAGTGCTGTTAAAACCAACAAAAACAAAAACAAACAACAACAAAAAAGCCATCACTGTTATCTATTTTTCGTTGTGCGAGCTCATACACAAGAAAAGTAAATAAAGTTTTCTTTCCGTTGTAGGATTCATCTTTCTTTACCTTTTAAAGCACTGTGTATCTTGTGCACTAAATTAGCTAATTGCACTGCAATGAATAATGAGTACTAGTTTGCTGTGGAGCTTATGATTGCATTCTTCAGTACTAATTCAAGCTAGTAGAAAACTGGTTTTCAGTTCTCTTCACAAACTGCCAAAGAAGGCATGCATTCTTGAGCGAATTGGTCTGACCACAGGAAGTACTGTATATACTCGCATATAAGCTAGGTCCAAATGCAAACAACATAGACCCTGATCTGCCGTTGAATAATGCGCTGGCAGATCAGGGTTTATGTTGTTTGTTTTCACTGATTAATCCTTACATAGTGCATAGACCCAGATCTGCTGGCGCATTATGCGCTGACAGATCTGGGTCTATGCAGTTTGTAGTTGGTATAGGCCTACATGCAAGTATATACGGTAGTTCTTTGGAATTCAATATGGATAGGTAGATGGGCATGAAAACATGCATCCACTCAAAGTGGAAAGTGCAGTTATGGATTCATTTTAAGTATATGGTGGGCTAAATAATGCATCTCACTGGAGTAAAAGAGCATCAAAGACATGTATTGTGTGGCTTAATGCTGTCACTGGTAGCATAAGTAGTTTGTACATTGAGAGTGCAGGACCATAAACTACTAGCACAGGTAGTATACAGACTGAGAGTGATGAACTGTGGGATACTAGTGTAAGTAGTATATACGTTGAGAATACTGGACCATATTATAAGTAGTACATGTCATGGATTGTATAAAAGGACTTTACTTACTAAAAGCATAATGAATTACAGAGTAGCTCACTATTTATGCAAAATAAATGAGACAGTGTGTCCAGAAGTGCTGTAGTCATATTTTTATCTTAAATGCACCTTTTTCAAAATAATTTACACTATGCAGGAGGTCATATTCTGTGTACTTGTGCTTTCTGGTTCATTACAGAATTTGCAAAATGAGATGATGTCAAAGTTGTGTTGTATGAAATTAAATTAAAATTCATTCTTCTTTGAGAAACAGTTTATGTAGAAGAAGCTGAGCTTTTGTAAACTATATGATTTATGGTATTTTAATGAATCCTTTGGACTCATTTATTGTCATAGTTTTGTGATAAATTACCTATTTAGTCAGTAATAAAGTTCATGCTTTGGGCAAGCGGTCCTATTGTTCACACAGAAGCATCATGTTTGTTGGGTTTTTAAATTCATGATTTGTAGCAAGCACAAAATCCCCAAGTAAATTGGTATTCTTAAAAAATAGTCACTTTACACTTTAATGATTTTATAAGAAACCTACAACTCCTTTGAAATTATCATACTATTTAACATATTGAAAAATGTCAATTTTTATTTCAGGTTCATTCCCTGTTCTCTCTACTTGCTCTGAATCATGCCTATGTCACAAATACAGGGAGACTGGTAGGCATTGTGGCTCTGAAGGAGGTAAGGCTATAATACATTACGGGAAGAAAGGAAAAGTTACCTAGAAGTCTGGAGCAGAACAGCATTATCCCCATGCTGTTCTCTGTTATCTATAAATTTCCTCCATTATACAGATATACAAGTTTTCTCACCCTCAAGCTTCACACACACACACATGGTGGATCAAAATTCTTAAACTGTCGTGCACATCAACAGACCCACCCCCACCCCCAATCATATCCCAAAGTTAGACATCTTATCTTAGTTGCACAATATTATGCAGACATGAATGTAGCTGATGGGTAAGAGTACCAGATTCCCACCTTTTCTTCCAAAAGTGTGGGATAAACATTTTATAAGAGCAATTTTGATAATGCACCATAGCAAATACATCTTCATAGCTCAGGGGACCAATTTTGAATGTGTACATGTTTTACTAGTATTGGAAATCTGATAACATTTCATGATTGATCATCAATTTTAGCTAAATGATTAATTAATAATTGATAAATTTGTCCATGTGATGTCTTGTATAGGCTGGGACTATTTTTCAAACAATCTAAAGTCTGAAACAGTGGGAATGGTGCAGAACTGAATTTTGACCAAAATTATTAACATAAATCTTAATTAATTGGTCATTCTACTGAAATGACTCGTGCTTGAACAGATCAATTATTCAGACAGCTCTTGCCTTTACAGTGAAATTTAGACTGCTTCTGAATCTAGTTGAGGCCAATTAGACTTGAGTTCAATCTGGTTTCCATGGCTAGAAGTTATTGAGAGTATAAAACTCCTGGATTGGATACCAGTCCATTACAGGTTAACACCCAAGCTGAAACTAGTATCTATTTACAGATGGGTCAACTGGAGCATTTAATTTAAGGGCAAGTACAGTGAAACCTCCCTCAGTGGACACTTCCCTATAAAGGACATAAAAGACATCAATAATGAATCCTCATTTTAGTTTACTTATATATTTTCTTCTTCAAATGCACATTACCCAATCATAATATGTTAGGAGAAATGCACTACCTCACAAATCCAGAGTCCCTCAGCAAGAAAAAGACATTAAGAACATCTTTGGGGTTTTTTTAGCATTAAAAGTGCTCAAACATCATCTGTTTGATGAGATGGAAGGCAGATTAGAGTTGTCTCCCTTGGATCAAGGGATTGGTGCCATATGCCTAGTCAGTATGCTTTTTTTTAGCAATTCTATTAGTTTTTTATCACGGAAATATGCTCCATCTATTTCCTCACTGAATTTAATTCTATTATCATCGTAGATTAATATTTTGCATTGCAATAGACTTGATCTGGAAAAGCGAGTTTTAGGTTTTTCACTTGGGCAAGTCATGTGACACAGGTACAAACAAAAACTTTTGCACCACATTTTTCTTGTACTGTATTTGACCTAGTGCTCATACTCGTAAGTCTGCATTCATTCTTTAAAAGAGTAATGTAAATAAAAATCATTCCTGAGTTGCAGGACTATTTTAGAAGGCAAGGTATTTTAATTTTGCTGCTTTTGCTATTAAAACAACATGGATCAGCACCTGACCATTCCATCATTGGTCCTGACTCCATCATGACCCAGTACTGGTTATGGCAACTTATCTATCCTGGAAATATGGTAGCGGTCTCAGACTAATATCTGGAGAGAAACATTTCACAACATAGACAGACTACTAGCCTTGTTTATCATCCCAACTACCTGCTTCCCTTGTCCAGTCATCACTACCATCATAGTAGGCTTCTTTATTGTCACATACCACTGACTTTTAAAATGAATGTTTGCAAGCCCCTTCTCTACTTGATCTTAAAATGTCCAGGGAGGACTCGACCATTTGCATATCCATTGAAGAAGTTTTCTGGTTTCTGCATGCGGGGTTCTGTCCTCCTTCTCTTGCTCCATCAGTGATCACTTATAGAATTCCAACATCCATCGATCATTTAAACAAGAAAGACCAGCATCGTTTCAAACAGTTATCATGTTCTGGTTGAGTCACTGACATCCTGCACTACTTCAGAAGGCAACATCAAGACTCAAGTGTCAACAGACCTTATTTCTCACAATGATGACTGCAGTCTAACTGTAATCAAGCCTTCCACAAGACATACACACGCTGGTCTTTCACATAGAAGTCCCTGTCTTCAACAGAGATATTGCAGGTCTGGGAATGTAAAAGCCATCTTTTGCACACATGTACTGGAAACCCTTCCTGGACAGGCAACAACAAGTTCACAGCATTATAGCTATTGGCTTCATGCTCAATATGGTTTCCATGGCTGTGTCAGCAAGTTGAGCATAGCCTAGATTCCACCATTGAGACCTACACTGACGGACATGCCTGAGAGTCAGTCTCACACATGGCTTGTGTTCTCAAAAGGGCAGCTTAACACTCACTCTCCAGTTCCATAGTTGCTTCTGTTAACCTCCAGCTCATGGAGAGAGATGCATTCCTTTAAACATCTATGCTGTTCAAAGATCATGTCAAGTCAAACTCCTGATAACATCTTTTGTCTTCCAACCTCCTATTCCATGGCCACATAAGGGAGTTAAGGAAACAGACCATCAAAAGAGGCAACCGCCTTGCTGACCTAAGAACTCAGAGCCCTGCCTTCATTTTCAAAGAGGGTCCAGAGAAATAGGAAGAACTCCGCTAAGGCACTCCAGATGAGGTAACCCTCCTCCAAATTTTACTCATTTGGCAAGGCCCAATTTCCCAGAGCAATAAGAAACACAGCGCAGGGAAATATGGCACAGCTTCAGCCCTTTTCCTCTCCCCACCACCGTTCTTCCCACAGAAAATGATGCCTTGCTTGTGCTGCACTTATCCAACATCCAAGTAGGAGGACGACTTCAGCAACTCACCAACCTCCAGACAAGGGCAGTAGATACTGTTTTGCTACACAAACACACTGGAATTCTTCTCACAACACACAGGGAAATCCCAGCTTAGGAGACCCAAAGACCAACCCTCAACACCATTTGAGAGGGACTCTCTGTGGTCAGCATTGACCTCCAAGATGTGTGTCTTCATGTTCCCATACACAGTTCTTCCTTGAATTTCTTGAGGCTATCTTCCAGGAAACCCACTTGGAACCACATCTACATCGTTGACAAAGATTCTTCTCAAAGAACACACAGGTAATCAAGCAAAGGATAGAAAAACCCAGAGGTCGACCCTCAGCACCATCCAAAAGGAACTTTCTATGGTCAGCTTAGAGCTCTAAGACATGCCTTCATATTCCCATATACAGATCTTCCTGGAAGTTCTTGAGGCTTGCTCCCAGGGAACCTCCTCCAGGACTATGTCTACATCCCTGACATTGATCTCTCTCTGGACAACTTAAACCAGAAACACGAAGTAAGCAACTTTTTGTACAACAGCGTGAAATCCCATGTTCATCTCTGTTTTGCCTCAGATTCCTTTTCAACATGGACGCATCCAATTCTATCATGTCCGAGCTTTTCACTCATCTGGACCTGCATTTCATAAGCTTTCTCAACAAGTTCACCTCTATCAGGATCATGCTTTGACAGTCACTTGTTATGGAATTATGTATCATCTTTTAAATTATAATAGTTTTCATTTGTTTTTAATACCATTGTATTATAATTCCTTAATTCAGTAGCCTACGCTATTGTAAAGTACACATGAACATCAACAATGAGTCAGTGTTTATGTCCAGGGAAAATCAATAATTATGTCGGTGAGTTCAACATAACATTGTGATCATGCGATTGACTAATTGGTATCATGCGTGACCTGGTTTTTGATTGGGTAGAATAACTTGTTTGCTGGATAGTGCTAGAACGTAGTTTCCGAGTCAAGGGTTATCCTCTCATATGCAGTAACAGTCTATATAATAATATGTAATCACTGCGTTCCTCATTCTTATACAGTTACATCAGATAGAAAGAGAGAGGAGAATTATTTATTGTTGAGATTCAGCTTAGTGGAAAATCTATTCTATACATAGTACAATTTGGATTTAAGTACTATTGTTTAAGGAACTTAACAATACTCTACATTCACAGCAGTTTACCTGGGATTATTAATATTTTGGATTTAGAACTGAAAATCTTTGGTTTATCATAACATTCAAGACCCATTCATTCGGAATAATCTTTCATTCGGAACTTTCATTAACTCGGAACATTCATTCATTCAGAATACTTTGGATTAACTTCTGGATTGTTGAATTGTATAGGACAATTTAAGACTAATATAGGAAATTCTAAACTGTAAGTTATTTTTAATTCTTTCACTTTGTTTGTTTAAAATATTTTATATTTTAGGAAATTAAATTTGGATTTAAGAAATTGTGAAAGCTTGTTTGAGTCGTTCTTTCGTTTGTTACATTTACCCCTAGTCGTAACACACTGTCGTAACACACTCTTGTGGTTATCAGTCCAGGAACCCCTAGAGCTTTGGATTATATGGGGCTTCGTCTCAGCAAATGCAAGGACTTCTCATAACTGGAGCGTCTTTTTACACTGGTGCAAGCAGAGAAACATCTCAGCCTTAAAACCCTCATTACCAGAGATAGCTAACTTCCTCTTTTAGTTTTTCAAGGAGAAGATGTTGGCCCTGATCACAAGCAAGGTGATTTCTGACACATTTAACCATCATGGAAGGTAGGACATAGGCCAGAACAAAGACCTCTCCAACCTTCTAGCCAATTGATGATTTGTCTTGACAGAAGGTTTTGGTACTTTGTCCAATATGGAACTTGCCATGGGTTTTGACATGGTTAAACAAGTCAACCTTTGAACCACTGTCTAAAGCCTCACTGACTCATCTTTCATGTAAGACCTTTTTCCTTGTCACTAGTGGGCAGAATCATTGAAATCCATGACTTACCAATTGAACTTAACTATCAGCAGTCCCATCATAATGACCAGTTTTTATTGCTAAGGACAGGCTTCGGCACAGGGAAAATCAGTGTTATATTTTTAAATCTCAATCTTCTCTGGATCTTCGACCTAGAGTATCTTAAGAACTCTGTTAGGACATTGAAGTGGTACCTGAAACATGCTGAAGGAAGGGATGATATTTCCACTCAGGTTCTTTTGTCCTGGAAATTGTGTTATCTGCTCAGCTTACAAGGAACTAACCCGAGACTATATGAATTTCTTATGCATATTGGTCATGAGGTTTGGGCGGTCACCACCAGCATAGCGTTCGAGCAAAATTTTTTCCTGGATGAAATTTTTCAAGGTGTAGGATTGATGCCTGACATTCTCCAACTTATGAGGGACTTTTCATCTGCCATCACCTCACAGTTATCACTCTGAAAGAGCATGTACACAAGAAGTAACTGACAAATCAGATTTGGTTCCACTCTCTCTGTTCAAGGGGAGACCACTTTTGTTTTGACTTTTGTCTTGGTAAGCAGATGCCATTTTAGCACTTTTATTCCTACAAGAAGCTAAAAGACATGGTTAATGTCTTTCTTCACTTGGGTTGGCTGGGTTTGTGAGGTAGTGGTTGTTCGCCTAATGTATTACAATTGGGGTAAGTATTATTGAAAAAATAAGAGAGATTTATAACATCCCTTTTGAATCCAAAGTTTGTATGCCAATATTAAGGCAACTAATATCCATGCAGTTCTGTATTTCGGGAAATGGCCCATGGTTCTCAAAACGTCTCATATTTCACCTTAGGTACACACAATTTGATATACTTTCCAGATCCATTTATTGAGAGAATAATAGTTCTATTTTAAAAATATTCAGGTACATCTTACTTTCAAAGCAGCAACCTCATTAGAGATTTCAGCTATTTAAAAAATCACATATTGTTAATATTTGAAAGTTAAATATTTAAAAATATATGCAAAATTTGAATAAAATTGGTGTTTGCAGCTGATTTATTTGTAGAAATGTATTCTAACAAACATATAAAGGAATCTCCATGTTTTTATATTGTTAGCATGATTACACAAAACCACTTCACAAATGATATTTATATGTATTTGGTAGGCATTTTCCTATTTATATATAGATGAACTGATTGGATTTTCATGTTGTTTTAGTGATTTTTTGAATTTTTAGACGTTTTTATACTTGTTAGACATAGATTCTGTCCATGCAAACCTTGTTAGCACAGTTATGCAAAATCTGCCTGACCTAGGCAAATAAAATTTTGTCTGCATGTTTCTCTATGTATGTAGATAACCTGATTAGATTTCCATGCTGTTTGAACAATTCATTTTTTTAAAAAATATTTTTCTGCCATTTGGACCTTAAATTTTTATTATGAAACTTTGTTAGCATGATTTTATAGAAACCACTGAACCTAGGCAATTAAAGTTTGCAATGCATGTTTATTTTCATATGGAGATGATCTGAGTATAATTGTTTTGCAGTTTGAATGATTCTGCGAGCATTATAAAATGTTCAAACGTTTCAGACGTAGATTTTTGTCTGCCATGGATGCATACAAGTTTTACAAACATTGATCTCATTGGAAATAGGAAGGTTAGATTGACATTGTTTTTACATGCAAGTTTGAGCATGAAATGTGAGCTTATCACTCTGACTCAATATACTGTATATAAACTCCATTTCAGTTGCGGAATGCAATTCAGGGTCATATAGATGCTGCAGCTGAGAAGAAGAAATCAGGAACCGACAGCAGTAGCGAGGATGAAATTGAAGAAATTGCAGATCCAGAACAGGTTGTTATTTCAGAACATCCAATGGAATTTCGTATGACCAATGTAATGGATCACAGGAACAACAGCAGCAACAGTGCTGAGAATGATGCACACAGTACCTCATCTGTGTGATGTCCATTCCATGATACTTTTTGTTTGCCTAATGTAAGACAGAAGTAAAAGTAGTTTGACACAAATGTCATGATCAACTGTGTGCAGCTTCTCTCTAAAAATAAATTTTGGAATTTTCTAGAAAAAAAACTACACAATATTCATCGAAGCCATTGTAAAAAAAGAAATTACTTAAAGTGCAATTTTATTATTTAGGTGAAGGTATTTAAGAGTACAATTTTCGTAGAACTTGGTTTTCCCACTGAATCTACAGCTGTGTGTCAGTGGTCAAATCTTTCTTTCAAGGGAGGTAACCTATTGAGGAGGACTGTCTATACTCACATATAAGTTGGATCCATCTGCAAACTGCATAAACCTTGATCTGCCGGTGCATTATGCAACAGCAGATTAGGGTCTGTGTTGTTTCCAATTGGACTCAACAAGCGAGTACTTACGGTATGTTCCACTTAAATTGCCTTGCCCTTGCCACAGGAATTATCTCTATACCAATATTTCAGTTTATTTCTTCTCCATTAGGATTATATTCTAACATGATTCTTTCCATATATGAGGTTCGCAATCCCAATGCTAATCCCATTACATTTTTTATCAGTAACTCCAAAAATAAATTATATTAGACTCAGTTCAGTGGTCCCCCTCTTGAACGGCCCCCCTGACCAGCGGCCCCCCGCTTTATATGGCCACAATCCCTTGGCACCAACGAGTTTGTGTTCAAAAGTACCCCTCAAGGACAGACAGCCCTCTAACGTGACCAGCGGCCGGCATTTTAGTGCAAAAATGGTCAAATTTACCCCTCGCGAGTGGCCACATAATGGTTGTTTACAGATTAATATCTCGCCAATATTTGTTAATTTCTCAGCTCAACACATTGACATTTTGTTCCAACATGCCGATAAAGTAACTTTAATCCATACAAAGAGGTAAGTAATCCAATTATCCTTACTGCCATGTGTTCCTTAGATGTTAGTATTTGTCACTTTGATAATTACTGGCTATTATTACCACTGATAATTATGAAGATGACAAAAGCTAACCGCTGAGAAGCACAGTATTGTTCAGCTCAAGTCAGCATGACATCCGGTTGCCCAATAGTAAAATGGTATGTTAGAAATCCTACTTCTCTCTCATACATTATGAAATGTACTTAACTGGGTACCAGACTTGAGGAAGAAAAAGAAAAAAAAAGTTGATCACGTGACAAGCTCACTTCCTTTGTATCTCGTGTGATAACTACATATTGCCCACGAAGGAATAAGTTGTCGCAAAATGTCGTCAGACATCCTCAGTTTAGAACGAAAAGTGAAAGCAATTAGACTAAATGAAAAGAGGGAGAGTCCTTTGATCACTACAGAGAAATTTTATGTCAGAAAGATTCAAATAAACGTTGTCAATATACATTCAACTGCAGTAAGTGGGAAGACGGAATTGACCGATGTACATGGATAGTTGCAACCAAATATTTGTGCCCAGAATTTACCGACAAGGTGGTTTTGCACCACGATTGATGATTACTCATATTTATAAAAAAATAACATTGATATAAGTTTTATCACATTAAGTCCATAACCCGATAATATTCCTGTGATTTTTAAATTAAAATATTAAATATATAAATATTAGTTACACCTTTTATACTTTATATGTAGTTTTCACTCACAACTGTGTGATCCCTCCCTAGAAAGGCCACCCCTCTTATAAAGCCACTTTCCTGCTGCAGAAGGGATGGCCTTATAAGAGTTTGACCACTGTATTAGTAATATTGTAAAATTAAATAAAGTATACCATAAATGCTACTTTATAAGTTGAGTCCAACTGCAAACAACATAGACCCTGATCTCCCATCGCATATTGCACCTGCAGATCAGGGTCTATGTTGTTTTTTTCTACTGATTACTCCGAACAAACTGCATAGACCCAGATCTGCCAGTGCATTATGTGATGGCAGACCTGGGCCTATGAAGTTTTCATTTGGATTCAACTTGTACACAAGTATATATGGTAACTCTTCAGTCGAAAAGTGTATGATAATTCTAAAGGCTTGAAGATTAAAGAGAAAGATTTTGGGAGCTCATGTACTAACAAATTAAGAATTGTAATAAATAAATTGATACCTTAATTCCATAAAAGTATTCAAATAAATGGTTGAACTGCAACAAAAAAGATTTTGGGAGCCTGATATGTCAGAGGCAAGGTATGTACTATCTTTTTTCATATCAGTCTGAAATTCAGACCCAACTTTACCATTGCTTCTGCTTCAGTCTTTATAAGTGCATACATGCCATAAATATAGCATGTCTAAAATTCAAAAACTATTATTATAATGTATGTAATTATTTGTACACTTTGTATCCATTTTTTTCAGACACATACAAATAATAATAGGTACCCAAAATATGCAACATTTTAATAAGAAAGAATGTTCTCTGTATGAAATATTAGAGGATAAAAATATTATCATCTTGGGGGATTGATGATGTATGAAAAATTAGAGGGACTGAGAAATGAAAGGCAATGCAGTATACACTGTACTGAGATCAGTGTTAGTATCACCTGGAATTAAAGACAATACAGTATACACTGTACTGAAATCAATCTTATCATCTTGAATTACAAACTACAGTATACACTGTACTGAAATCAGTGTTCAGTTATCATCTTGAATTACAAGCAATACAGTGTACACTGTACTGAAATCAATATTATCATCTTGAATTACAAGCAAGCAATACAGTGTACACTGTACTGAAATCAGTGTTCAGTTATCATCTTGAATTACAAGCAATACAGTGTACACTGTACTGAAATCAGAGTGTAGTATCAACTGGAATTATAGACAATACAGTATACACTACTGAAATCAAGGTTCTATACATTGTACTGAAGTCAGTGCTTAGTATCAACTGGAATTACAGACAATACAATATACACTACTGAAATCAAGGTTCTATACATTGTACTGAAATCAGTGCTTAGTATCAACTGGAATTACAGACAATACGATATACACTGTACTGAAATCAGTGTTCTATACACTGTACTGAAATCAGTGTTCAGTGTCAACTGGAATTGTGAATACAGTTCAGTTCAAAAGAAGAAATTGTGATAATTTGCTTGTTTTGATTGTTTTAATTCTGCTATCCATTTCCCTTAGATGGATGTGAGTAGAGTAGTAACTTGCCATGTTTACAAGGATAATTGTCTAATACTTACATCCACGTGTATATAGAGATTTAAATATTGTGTATTTGTCTGTAAATAAGACATAGTGTTTAGTTTCATTGAGTTTGATAATTATGATTTTAATCTCGAGATTCTGTGCTGCAGACAAAAATAACATATTTGATATTATTAATAATGTGTGTTTTGGAATTTGTTATGGTTTTAATTTAACAAAATTAGTTTTTTGTTTATTATATGGTGATTTATCCTATGGAGGACCAGTCAAGAATCATGAGACTTTCTTTTATACAGGCTGATGATTGTAAAAAAAAAATTGCCCCCTTGTATGTAATACAGGAGATGGGGGGAGATATAGCAAGCGCTTCATCTGTCTATTTGTCTGTAATCTGTCTGTCTGTCAGTTGTAAAAAAAAAATTGCCCCCTTGTATGTAATACAGGAGATGGAGGGAGATATAGCAAGCGCTTCATCTGTCTATTTGTCTGTAATCTGTCTGTCTGTCAGTTGTAAAAAAAAAATTGCCCCCTTGTATGTAATACAGGAGATGGAGGGAGATATAGCAAGCGCTTCATCTGTCTATTTGTCTGTAATCTGTCTGTCTGTCAGTCCATAAACATGTTAGATTTCCAGAGCATAACTCTAAAACTGTTCAAGGTGTCTGTATGAAACTTGGTACACATATTGGACAAGTGACCATTAAAGGTGTCTGTATGAAACTTGGTACACATATTGGACAAGTGACCATTAAAGGTGTCTGTATGAAACTTGGTACACATATTGGACAAGTGACCATTAAAGGTGTCTGTATGAAACTTGGTACACATATTGGACAAGTGACCATTAAAGGTGTCTGTATGAAACTTGGTACACATATTGGACAAGTGACCATTAAAGGTGTCTGTATGAAACTTGGTACACATATTGGACAAGTGACCATTAAAGGTGTCTGTATGAAACTTGGTACACATATTGGACAAGTGACCATTAAAGGTGTCTGTATGAAACTTGGTACACATATTGGACTAGTGGTCTAGATGTGCCTCTTGTTATTCACAATTCTTCACTTGAAGATTTTGATATTTATATCCATTTGTCTGTCCATCCATCCATCCATTGTCAAGACTTCAATTTCAGGGGCAAAACTCCAAAACCATATAAGATACCTCTATGCAATTTTGGTAAACATATCATACTAGTGTGTAGATTGGTAAACATATCATACTAGTGTGTAGATTGATAAACATATCATACTAGTGTGTAGATTGGTAAACATATCATACAAGTGTGTAGATTGGTAAACATATCATACTAGTGTGTAGATTGGTAAACATATCATACTAGTGTGTAGATTGGTAAACATATCATACTAGTGTGTAGATTCTGTCCTTTTGCTGTACACAATTCTTCAGTTTCAATATTTTTAACATTTGTGCCCTTTTGTCTGTTATTCATCCATCCATTATTTTCACTTCTGGAGCAAACCTCATGATGCCTATTACTTCCCAGTATGCTGTGTAAACATGCACTTTCTATATATGAAATCTTCAACAAATTATTCTGTCTCCTAGCAGACATTTTGGTGGGACAGGGGATGTAGATAACTCCGTCTTATGGGGGTGGGGGGTGGGATATAGCTATCTGTCTGTCCATAAACATTTTCGTTTGTGTGAGCATAACTCTTAAACCATTAAAGGTATTTCAACCAAACATGGTACATATGTCAAGCAAACATGGTACATATGTAAGCAAACATGGTACATATGTCAACCAAACATGCTACATATGTCAACCAAACATGGTGAATATGTCAACCAAACATGGTACATAAGTCAAGCAAATTGTGTAGAAGTGACTTTCAATACTTAGGATTTTCCACATTCAATATATTTTATGTTACCATGGAAACAAATTATAGCTTGAGTAGTATAAAAATGAGATGTTGAACTTTTGGGTACTTTTAGTAGGAGTCTTTACTTAAAGGTGGAGGTGTGTGTGGATTTGTTATCTCTGGATGACTCTTATTTCCTCTTTGTTCAACTCTTATTAGCAGGCAGCTGAATATTAAACTGATATCTGAAAAACATGCATATTGAACATCATGAATGCAATGTTTTTGTTCTTATTTATTTTGTAGGTGTATAGTATGATTTTACAGACTAGGTGCTTAGATTGATAAAAGTTTGGTTTGGTGCTTTATGGCACAGCAACACAAGTAGGTTATTTAGTGCCGAGGCAATTGGAGTAAAGTGCCTTGCTCAAGGACACACCATTGTAGCTGACCCAGGCTGGTCCGATGGTAGGATTCGAACCTGCACCCTTTTGGTCACGAGTCTGGCACACTAACCACTGAGCCACTGCATCTCCCAAGATTGATAAAGTGTGTGAATATTTGAAAATTATGCATACAATTATAAGACAGAGAAATGGAAATGAAGATGGAAAGACTTAAAGTATGTTGACTTTCTTCGCAAACAAAATCTACAAATGTAGTACACGAGGTTAACAGTTGCATTGCATATTTCTTAAACCCCTGTATCAACTATTTGTGTTATTTTTAGCTCGCCTTTATGAAATAAAAGAGAGCTATTGTACTATCAGCATCGGCATCAGAGTCGGTGTCAGCACATGTATCTATGTACAGCCTCACTGCATCTCAACCATTCTTTCTTCATAGGTCCTAGGTGACAGTTTGGAGTGTGTTTCATAGCACCTACCCCCTGTGGAGGGGGCAAATGGGTCTAACTTTTTACATTATTTGTACATTTTTTATTAAGTTTTTGGGTTAAGTTTATGACTGCATAGGTTTTTTGCACCCTGTATACATACTGTTATACCTGGAAACATGAAACTTGTAAGGGGATGCATCTTTACCCTAAATCAAAAATAGCTCACTGTGGCCCATATTTCATGCTTCACTGACCATGGTTACATTTTGTATTTTAAGTTTATTTCTCAAGCACTTTATGTCTGAATCATTAAGCTAGATGATTGATGCATCTCATTTAGCATCACACCGATGCAATAAATGAATGTCACTGTGACCGTGTGTACCAGCTTTGGTAAAATTTGGGCATTTAGCTCATGACTGTATAACTTTCTTTCATGCTATATACATACTTTCCTATCTAGAATCATGAAGTTTGGTGAGGGGATGCATCTTGATGAACACTACACCCTCAAAGCAAAAGTAGATCAGTATGGCCCATATTTTATGCTTCACTGGCTTCAGTTTAATACAATGTTTGATGTTCATTTCTCAGGTGCTGTTCATGCTAGAATCATGACATTGATGATAATATACATCGTTGTTAGTACAAACTCTTTACAATAAAAGACTAAAGGAGTTTTTGGCATGCTATATGCTAGTGGTGCACGGTATTACTAGTATACTGGTTTACCATGGTATTTCGTTCTGGCAGTATGTACCACGGTACTTTTCCACCATGCCATTACTTTGATAGTTTCCATCAGTAAGGAATGTACAGAAATTCCCAAATAATCATGTTACGAATTTAATAATATTAAAATCATGTTTTCATTTTTCATGACAAATTACTTCCAAAAATTATAAATTTGGTACTCATTTTTTGTATTGTCACAATAATTCCTCTACAATAATATAATTGCGGTATACCATGGTATGTATCGTGGTATGAACAGAAATACCATGGTATACCGCGGTACAAAAATTGTCATGGTACCCAACTCTACTATATGCATACTTCCTAGAATCATGAAACCTGATGAGGAATAAGTATTTATACCTTATTGCAAAGAGAGGTCTCTGTGACCTATATTTGATGCTTCAGTGACTTTGTTGAAATTTTTCATTTAAAGTTAATTTCTTATGTGCTGTTTCATCTTAGAATGATGACACTTAATAATTGGATGCATCTCAATTAGTACTAAACCATTACAACCAAAGAAGTTCTCTGTGACCTACATCATATGCTTTACTAACGTAGGTTGAGTATTTGTGTTCAGCTCATGACCATATAGATTTTCCTGTGCTATATACATCTTAGAATACACAGAAGACCCTTTCTGACCAGTGCAGTTAAAAGTAGGGATCAGTATGTCTCTTCAGTGATAAACTCTTCATATTAATGACTATACATTGTATATTGTGATAGGTTACTCTCAACAGGTTAACTGTGTACTGTACATGCAAATGAGTAGGTATTAAATGAGTGAACTGCATGCAATTCATGTGAGGCCTCAGTTGTAGTGGCAAATCAAGGTAATTACTAATGCATGAACTATGCTTGTGTTAGGTTATACTGGCTATCAATCCAAGGTTGTGACTTCCAACCAGTAAAATCTTGCTTCTAGGGATTGACAATGATAATAGCTTCTGAGGCAGATTTGAAAAAGAAAAATCAATCTGGTCTTTATCAATTCATTATAGTACTTCTACTTTGGTATCATAGATTGATCTTTCTTTTTTATTGTTGTATATCTTTTGTACCCTATCACAAGGGTCAGAATTTCAGAAGTCTAGATCACTCTAGCCTTAATTTATTTCTGCGTGTATAATTAATGTTTACAGTGGCTGCTGGAGACTACTGAAAGCTTTGTAGAGGTGAGCTATGTAATCATTGACTACATTCTAGTTGTATAAGATTTCTATCCTTATTGTTCTGTTAGACTATTGACCTTTTCACAAATTCTGCTTGTCAAAAGATCAACAGCTGCTTTTCTTTTACAGTTTTTTTACTTTAAATATTAAAAATGTGGCTGAAATCTACAGAAAGTACAGGGAATAGATGGTTACTGATCTGACTGTAAAATTATGACAAACTTTAAGATATAGAAATTGTATACTTCCCCATTCTACTTTACATGTAAACTAATAAATTTATCAAAGAGCAGTAGGTATCACTACTCCACAGTATACAGCTCTTAGTCTGAAAATCCCTCAAACTTGAGATTTTCAACACCATAAGAACCTATACTGATAAAATTAAAAATATTTAATTTTTAAGGTGTTGACAGTTGCATCCCAGATGTTACTTTAATGAAGAGGAAAGTTGATTATGAATGGACCAATTTACCACAAGATCAAACAATAGGAAACTTACCATAAATGCATAAAAACAAAACTAGGAGAAATTGGGCAGCTGGACATTATAGCTCAGAACTTAATCTTGAACCCGGCTAGCCCAGACATGTTTCTGCATTAGAATCATCCCCTTGTGCACTGACACTGCTGTAAATAATGAAGGAGAAACATGGAGATGAATTATGGACGTCTCTTCAATCAGAAATGTACCCAATGGCTAATCATGCGAAACAAAAATGATAATACTGTTCATGGGAGCTATAAACAAGTAGTGTTTTATGTGAGGTCACCTTATACTGGGGTACATTATTCATAGTATTAATATTATATAATGTAATAATGATCCATGACCATATCCACCTTGTAAAAGGGACAGTGTTATACTGGGGTACCTTATACTGGGGTACATTATCCATAGTATTAATATTATATAATGTAATAATGATCTATGACCATATCCACCTTGTAAAAGGGACAGTGTTATACTGGGGTACATTATCCATAGTATTTATATTATATAATGTAATAATGATCCATGACCATATCCACCTTGTAAAAGGGACAGTGTTATACTGGGGTACCTTATACTGGGGTACATTATCCATAGTATTTATATTATATAATATAATAATGCTCCATGACCATATCCACATTGTAAAAGGGACAGTGTTATACTGATGTGTCTTATACAGGGATACATTATCCATAGTATTAATATTATATAATGTAATAATGATCCATGACCATATCCACCTTGTAAAAGGGACAGTGTTATACTGATGTGTCTTATACAGGGATGCATTATCCATAGTATTAATATTATATAATGTAATAATGATCTAGTGTTATACTGAGGTGCCTTATTGTGAGGAACCAGTATAAGTATCATAGAAGAATTCAGTGTTTTAAAAGGAAGTTATTAACACTATGTACAATAAACATTTTAAGTGATTTGGATGAAGTTATTATGTAGATATTATACATACCATTCATTTCACTTTATCTGTGTAATTCATATAAAAGATGATGCCTTATTGATAGAATCTTGTTAACATTTATTAAAATAGAGAAGTTTACTGTTTTTGTGCCACACGTTGACAGTGGTATAGCATATAGTACTGTTACCCTTGTCCGTCCCACCCTCCACCGTAACACTTTGGTTAAGTTTTGCATTTAGGTAAGTTTTCAGGCACTGTTGTGTGGCATCTGGTTCCAAGAATACATTTCTAGTTGTAAGATATCATTTCTAACTATTGTTGTACAATTTGTTGGTACCTTGTTTGTAAATAAATGCTGTATTAATACTGCTGGACAGTTATACTTAATGAAATAATTGCTTGTACTGTATATAGTCATGTATAAGCTAATACCAACTGCAAACTGCATAGACCCAGATCTGCTGTCACATAATGTGCCTTCAGATCTGGGTCTGTTCAGTTTGTAAGGACTAATCAGTAGAACAAACAACATAGACCCTGATCTGCTGGTTCATTATGCGATGGCAGATCAAGGTCTATGTTGTTTGCATTTGGACCCGGCCTATACGCGAGTATATATGATAATCAGTTTGCAATTTTTTTTGTGTTGGAAGCTCCTGCTCAGAGTTCATATATAAAATGTGTCCATTTACTATTCCCATTCTGCACAATAACATCAGTTCTACATTGCCTACCTTTGCCAATCTTTACAGGCAAGTTCTTATTGATTCAAGAAAAAAGCCTATCAGTATAAGGGTCCAAAAGGCCAAAGATCAAGGTACTGTGATTGAAAGAAGAAAAATGGTTTCGGCTCAATAACACTAGTTTTACATCACAGACCTAGACCAAATTTTGTGGATGGCTCACATGTGGGGTAAGGAAAAAAACCTTTTGATTTGGGGGTTAGAAGGTCAAAGATTAAGGTCACTGTGACTGAAAGAAAAAGAATGGTTTCCACACAGTAATATTAGTTCTCGATCACAGACCTGACTTGCACTTAGGGTAGGGAAGCCTGTTGATGTTGGGGTCAAAAGATTAAAGATCAAGGTCACTGACTGAAAGAAGAAAAATTATTTTGGCATAATAACTTTAGTTCTAGACCACTTTCCTTGACCAAAGTTTATGGAGGATTTGCACTAAGGGTATTGAAGAGGCCTATTGATTTTTGGGTCAATAGGTCACAGGTCAGGGTCATTATAGCCCAGTGCAAAGTGGGTTTTGCCAAATAACTTTTGTTCTGGAGTAAGTTTTTGGACCAAACTTTGTAGATGGTTTGCACTAAGATTAATAAAGAAACTATAGATTCTGAGATGAAAAGGTCAGAGGTCATGGTCATGGTAAGTCTGATAAGAAAATAATGATTTCTGCACAAAAAGTTTAGTTCAAGAGTGCATACATTGACCAGGAGTCCAGGTCATTTAGACTCATTGGTCAGTAATCTCCAGAGTCAACCCTGCCCTACTAGTGCCTACACAGAGGACTATTTAACATGGGGAAGGCATATAATGTACCATTCACGGTACCCTTGTTTTTTGGGGTTAGCTAAGGAAATAAAGATATATAAACATACAAAATTGCGTATGTCAGAGTTTATATCTTTAATACACAAAACAATGACATTTGACCACCATGACATTTTCCAATTTTACTCTGTTTTTGTACTACCTAATAGATATTTCTTTGCTTCCATTGTGCCTCAGCAATAACATGTAAATTTCATGTATACTGTCACATTTCTTCTCATCATGTCTTGTATCATATTTTTTGCAAATGTCATAAAAGTCACAAGTCACAGAATTTACTTTGCTGTATTTATTATTATACAGCACTCAGCTGTTAAGAACAAAGATCTAATTCAAACATCACACCATGTGTCAGTAGATCATGGTGTGTGCAATTTTCTTTACTGTATATACTCACGTATTATTTGGGTCCAAATGCAAACAACATAGACCCTGATCTGCCGTCGCATAATGCGCCAGCAGATCAGGGTCTATGTTTTTTGTTCTACTGATTAGTCCTTACAAACTACATAGACCCAGATCTGCCACCACATTTTGCGATGGCAGATCTGGGTCTATGCAGTTTGCACTTGGTATTGGCTTATACATGAGTATGTATGGTAATTATTAAGTAGAACAAATAATGTAGACCCTGATCTACTGGTTCATTATGCAAAAAAAGATCTGTTCATTACTGTATATACTCACATAATGTGCCACCACATCAGGGACTATGTTGTTTGTTTTACTGACTACTCCTGACAAACTGCATAGACCCAGATCTGCCAGCACACTATGCAGTGGGAGATCTTGGTGTTTGCAGTTGAACTCTACTTATAATCAAGTATATACGGTGTGAAAATGCAAAGAAGAATTTTATCCTCTGTGAGTGTGTGTCCTTTATATTCTGAGGTGGGCACTTATGCAGATTTCAATACCTGTAGTGCTAGTGACAATATCAAGTGTTTATGCTTGGCTTTTATCTTCCATAGCTTTGTATCAACAGTTAATAAACTGAATATATGTATGTATATATGCATTTACAGATGAAGGATACTGCTGATGTACCAAAAATAGGTTAGATTGACCCATTTTCTCTACATTTTCACAGAAGAAATTTTATATTTCCTAAATACTTGCATGCAGTCAATATTTGCTGTCTTCCAACACCGCCATTTTTTTGGCTCAGTAATGTTGTACCCACCTTTGCAATATCTGTATTAAATTGACATATTTTATCACAGTCCTAAAATATATTTTTTATTTGTTCTCTTGTATTCCATTTGCACTAAAAGAAGTAAGATGTTTTATTTCTTTGAGAAAATAGTGAATTCTCTGGTCTAAAAGAAAAATGATTTGCATGAATTTCATGCACATCTAAGTTTTGTACATATAGGTTTACATATTTTCTCCACTTCATGATTCAGCATTATACCAACATCGACACAACTACCATGACATACTTTGTATTTATGATCTTTTTCATTATCTTACTCTTTATATTCGAACCATTTCTGATCTTGTACATTGAAAACTTGCTGAAACTGTATTTGCTTTTTTTGTGGCAGTTTTCTTATGAGAAAGTTGAAACACATGTATAGAACTTAGTTTGTTTCTTTTGCTTAATTTTACCATAGTTTTACAGTTATTCTAAACGTTTGCTAAACATTTAGTGAGTTACATAGCAGATTATTTCATCTTGTCTACAGTTTAGTGAATAACACAACATACTATTTCATCTTGTGTACAGTTTAGTGAATTACACAGCAGGCTATTTCATCTTGTGTACAGTTTAGTGAATTACACAACAGGCTATTTCATCTTGTGTACAGTTTAGTGAATTGCACAAGACTATTTCATCTTGTGTACAGTTTGGTGAGTTACACAAGAGACTATTTCATCTTGTGTACAGTTTAGTGAATTACACAAGAGACTATTTCATCTTGTGTACAGTTTAGTGAATTGCACAAGACTATTTCATCTTGTGTACAGTTTGGTGAATTACACATGAGACTATTTCATCTTGTGTACAGTTTAGTGAATTACACAAGAGACTATTTCATCTTGTGTACAGTTTGGTGAATTACACAATGGACTATTTCATCTTGTGTACAGTGTAGTGACTTACACAACAGACTATTTCATCTTGTGTACAGTTTAGTGAATTACACAACAGAATATTTCATTTTGTGTAAAATTTAGTAGGTAACACTCTTGTTTTTCTTTTTAAAACTAGAAACATTTACAGTTAGTCATTAAATTTTCACAAACATACAATTTTCACAATTCACTAAATTGTATTCATGCTTATAACAACATAGTTATACATTATGCAAATTGCTAATGGGATAATAATAAAAATAGTTTTGCAGATGTGCTGAATTTCAAAAATTTTTGAAAGTATAATGATGCAGCTAGTACATTGTGATACATGTAGGTAAGTCTATTTTATTTATTCAGTATGTATTCAATGGACACATTTGTTGTACATAAAAAAGTCTAGTAATATCAAAATTCTTTGAAAAGGAATTGCATGTATATGTTGCATTTGAGTAGATAACTTTCTATCATATATCATAACAAGCAGGTGATAATTACATATTAAATGACCTTACTTACATTCCATCTCGGAGAATAAATTGATGAACATTGTTCAGTGTTAACATATTTTTCTTGTAGATTAATACATGCACATATATCATAAGTGTGTGATGTAAAATTTAAATTTGCTTTAAAGGCTTGTGATATATTGACATGTGCATGTCAGAAACTTAATTTCATGTGAAAGATTATGAGAAATCTAAAATTTTGAATTTTAATCCTGATTTTGGTGCATTATGTTTGTGTTATAGCAATTTGTTATACATTCAGAAGTTAATATTTATTGACACAGTTCCAAAAAATTTGAATATAAGCAATGGTTTGCAATCATTATTAATAATTTTTTTTCTCACAGGTTTGAGGTGGGCTAGCTTTAAGTTAAAAAGATTAAGTTCATGTTTGAAAGAATTTTCAAAATTTAAAACTTTTTTTTCATCCATTGTAAAGATATGCAAATTTCAAACTATTACTTGATGGTGCATCATCGATTTCACATTGCTTTTACCTGTTTTTTATTTTTTTATATGTTAACATGTAGGATGTCCCATATTACATCCAACTATAGTTTTCTACAGGACCCTCAGAGATCTGTACCCCTACTGTCTATACTCGCTTATAAGTCAAGTCCAACTGCAAACTGCACAGACCCAGATCTGCCATCACATAATCTGCTGTCAGATCTGGGTCTCTTTAGTTTGTTAGGAGTAATCAGTAGAACAAATAACATCGACCCTGATCTGTTGGCACATTATGTGATGGCAGATCAGGGTCTCTGTTTTTTGCAGTTGGACTCAACTTATAAGTGAGTATATATGGTATCTATATCTGGGCTAAGAAAATCACAATAAAAGCTAAAATTTGCATGAAAAGGATTCAGTTCTTTCAATGAAAACTTTATATGTTTCCACTCTAAGTAAATGACTTGGTTAATGTTAATCCTGCGACGTCTTAGTCCAGATGACTTGGATGTTTGTTGATTTCAGTGATCCCTCGTGGGTTTTAATTTTTTAGTGAATGAATCAATTTGTGATTGAAGGAGCTGTTTCTTATTGTTTGGCCAGCTTTGGATATGTCCCTAAGTAACCATTCAGCAAACTGGGTAGTTTCAATGGTAATCACCCCATCCCAAATATATACTTATCCAGCATCCCAGCATGCATTTGGGTGAAGCTAGTCATGATTATCAAGAGGCTTTTATGGTTCTAAATTCATGATTTGGGATTAACATTAGCAAGGTCATTCACTTGAAATGGAAATGACTATTGTTTTGTTTCCATGGAGATGCAGATGGTATCTTTAAAATTCAACATATGCAAAAAAATTTAATACTGTGCTTTTTATGTAGTCAGATGTTGATTGGACCACAAGCCACAGAGGGTCCAGAAGAAAACTATTAGCAACTGTGTCATATCATGACATTACAATAAATAAGATTGCAATGCAATCAACACCTGATTGAACTTCTGGTTAAACCAATGTAATTTTCAAAATATTTATTGAAAACAATTTGTATATTTTGTCATGTGATAAATAGAATCTTCATTCAATTTAAATTGTTAATGTTATGTTTGCAAATAGAATCTCAAATGCATGTTCATCAGACAAAAAATGGGGAGCTGCAGTGGCTCAGTGGTTAGCATGCAGGACTCCCGACCGAAAGGGTGCGGGTTTGAATCCTACCATCAGACCACCCTGGGTCAGCTACCGTGGTATGTCCTTGGGCAAGGCACTTTACTCCGATTGCCTCAGCACTAAATAACCTATTTGTGTTGTTGTGCCATAAAGTACCAAACCAAATCAGACAAAAAATGTCCGAAACTCGCAAGCAGCTTATAACATAAATAAAAAACAATATGACACTCACTGCAAACAGCTTATGACATAAATAAAAACAATATGACACTCACTGCAAACAGCTCATGACAAACATTCAACTTAATTCATAAATTTCATATCCAATGACAATTTACATAGGATACTTGTGTATGTTATGACTAATTCCACAGAATCTATAGCTGTAGGTAATGGTTTGCACTGCTGTGAATATGTAAGGGGCATAGTGTTACCTTTGCCATGAATATGGAAGGGGCATAGTGTTACCTTTGCCATGAATATGGAAGGGGCATAGTGTTACCTTTGCCATGAATATGGAAGGGGCATAGTGTTACCTTTGCCATGAATATGGAAGGGGCATAGTGTTATCTTTGCCTCTCTGTCTGTGGATCTGGCTAAGTTATTTGTATACATCAGAGTGGCATTACTTTTATGTTCCGTAAACACATTTCCTGTTTTTGTATATACATGGAATGGTCCTTTTTACTGATCAGGAATTTTATGTACATATACCGGTGCATCTCTAGTCATTTTCCATATTAATACACAATACTGTATGTATGGTAGGATATGTACAGTAAATAAGTTCAGTTTGAATGGAAGTGCTCTTAATCCACCAATTCTTTTATGTACAGTATTCTTTTGTGATATGTCTTTGTTATTGTTTGCTTTTTTTTTTTTAAACCCACCTGATCTGTACAACTGACATATCAACAATTGTCACTCATTGACTCTTTATTGGTTATTCATGTGGGCTACTTGCCAGTGTTGATAACCAGGCATGAATCATTGCCCTTATCTTTGTACGGGTTAATTTTCATATCCTTGCTGATGGGACCCAGACACCTAGGCAGTTTTCATGATGTAATATGTACTTGTCACTATGTTAATTCATGTATATATTGTTTCACTATGCTAATTCATATACATATGCAAATTCGTATACATACTGTTATAACTTTGCCTTTGCTATTATTGGCCCAAATTTGATGCAGATTTTACTGGTACTCAGTGGTGATATTGAAGCATTTATGCACATTTTGACAAGAAAATCTTTGATTGTTAAGAATTTAATATACTAACAAGCTAAGAAGCATAATCGATAGGTCAGTTATCTTCCATGGCTACAAAGATGACTTTTCAATGATTTGAACATATTTTAAAGATGTCATTTTTCTGTTGAAGTGTTAAAAATTGTGAAGTGAAGTTTTTTGTGAGTGTGCTTTCTCATATAGCAGAACTTGAGAAAATTGGCCATGACTGTGACCATAGAATTAGTCTATATTTTAAATCAGCACAGTTGGCTGGTATTTCGGTAGACCAAATAAACAATGATATAAATGGGACCAAATGAAATGTAGGGTATAGGCAGTAGGATTGGTTTTGTCAAGGAATTATTTTCTCAAGTTCCACCATATTTCAAAGTTGCAGAATACACGCAGTAAATTGTAAAATGTTTTAATATGTCTGCAATAAAGCAGAGTGTATTATGTTAACACCTGTCTGGCCATCAGTACATCAGACCATATGTTCCTGATTTTGTTTCTGCACAATAACTAGAGTTATCCCCCATCTAGCATTACTGAACTCTATAAATAGCTTGCATTTGGGGGAAAGGAAAAAGCCTATTGATTTTGGAGTCAAAGGTTAAGGTCACTGTGACTGAAAGAAGAAAAATAGTTTCTGCACAATAACATTAGTTCTACATTACAGATCTGGACCAAACTTTGTTAATGGCTTGCACTTGGAGCAAGGAAGAAGCCTGTCAATTTTGGGGGTCAAAAGGTCCAAGGTCAGGGTCGCTATTACTGAATGAAGAAAATAGCATTAGTTCTACATCACAGACCTGGACCAAACATTGTGGATGGCTTATACTTGGGGTAAGGAGGAAGCTCCTTGATTTTGGGATCAAAGGTCAATGTCACTGACTGCAAGCTGAAAAATGGTTTATGCTCAAGAAATTTAGCTCAGCATCACAGGTCTGGACTAAACTTTGTGTATAGCTTGCACTAGGTTAATGAAGAAACCATTAGATTTTGGGATCTAAAGCTGAAAGATCACAGTCATGGTAAGTCAATTAAGAAAATAATGTTATCTGCACAGAAAGTTTAGTTCCAGACCACACAAACCCACTGGTCAATAATCTCCCGAGTCAACCATGCCTGTGCTTAACACAGAGGACTATTATATATGGGGCAAGGTGTATAATGTAACATTCACAATACTCATTTGACTCATGAGAAGTTTAAGATTGTAAATTTTTACTTTTTAACAATTAAAACATGCTTCTGGATGGCAAATAAAAATTGTGTGCTTTAATGAGTTTCATACGTTTGTCTTCATCCTAATAGCCAAATGAAATATTTTACATTGCCTTGCATGTATCAAATGTTTGTTGAAAAATACCAAAGATATTCCTTTTTTTATCTCTCCCTAATTTGTTTTTTTTTCTGTGGAAATTAAAAGATAAGAACAAAACTAAACATTACTTTAATACTCTTTCATATTGTTGTAAAGTGTTATATATTTTTTGAATAGATATAAGTGCTTTGTTTAAATTAGCACAACCAAAGTTCATTGTAAAGTAAGTATACTAAATAAATATCATCAGATTATATTTTTATGGAAAACACTTTGTGCTTGATAAATAGACATATGCTTTTTGTTTATCATCAAATTTATATTTTGATGGACGACACTTCCTGCTTGATAAATAAACACATTCTTTTTGTCTGTCATCAAATTTATATTCTGATTTACAACGCTTCCTGTTTGATAAATAGACATGCTTTTTGTTTATCATAAAATGTGTATTTTGATGGACAACACTTCCTGCTTGATAAATAGACACATGCTTTTTGTTTATCATAAAATGTGTTTTTTGATGGACAACACTTCCTGCTTGATAAATAGACACATGCTTTTTGTTTATCATAAAATGTGTATTTTGATGGACAACACTTCCTGCTTGATAAATAGACAAATGCTTTTTGTTTATTATAAGATGTATATTTTGATGGACAACACTTCCTGCTTGATAAATAGACACATTCTTTTTATTTCTCCTAACAAAATTTGTTTATTGTTACAACAGTGGTGTATCTAGCACAGAAGTTGATCGAAAGAGGATGGAAGGCATTTTTTTTAGAAAACATTCTCCTTGAATTCTTTGTTGAATTGCATCTACTAGTATATTATACCACTATATGGACTTTCTGGTATTTTTGTGTCTTGCATATATCAGTATTATGGTTTTCCAATGTATACCCAATACTGTATGATGTGATAAGGACCCTATAAATTGTGCCATATTGCATCTCCAACCCATTACTATTAAATTAATGCTGTTCCTTTTTGCAAACATAAAACAGCTATGTTTGTACAGTTGATACACAAAATTCTACAATTAAATGTTTCCTGTTTTGCAAGGTAAATACTATTGTTCTTTTTACATGATACTCAGTCTGAGTTCACACCACAAATAGAAAGAAATGATTTTACCAATAAAACAAAACAAAAACTTATGTTTTAATAGTCTTTTTCATGCATCGACAAAAATGGTCACATGAACATATTCATTTTGGTTCAAAATGCCTTCTGTATTATGGTAATCTCTCTCTCTCTCTTTCTCTCTCTCTCTCTCTCTCTTATGCACACATACATACTCCTGATGAGGAGGTATCTGCACTCAGTCATCTAAAGTCAGCATTTTCACTTGATACTGAGATAATACAGTGGGTCCTCACCAGAAGGCCCCTCAGTATAATGCTACCACTCGTGGTTGATCACTAGAGCACTAGAAAGCCCCCAGTATACTGATGCCACTCATGGTTCCTCACTAGAACACCAGAAAGCCCCCAGTTTACTGCTGCCACTCATGGTTCCTCACTAGAACACTAGAATGTCACAGTTTACTGCTGCAACTCATGGTTCCTCACTAGAACACTAGAAAGTCTCCAGTATAATGCTGCCACTCCTGTTTTCTCACCAGAACACTAGAAAATCCCCAGTATAATGTAGCCACTCGTGGTTCCTCATGAGAACACTAGACAGTCCCCATTATACTGCTGTCACTCGTGGTTCCTCACTAGACCACTATAAAGTCCCCAGTATACTGCTGACACTTGTGGTTTCTCAAAAAAGCACTAGAAAGCCCCCAGTATACTGTTGCCACTCATGGTTTCTCACTAGAACACTAGAAAGCCCCCAGTATACTGTTGCCACTCGTGGTTTCTCACTAGAACACTAGAAAGCCCCCAGTATACTGTTGCCACTCGTGGTTTCTCACTAGAACACTAGAAAGCCCCCAGTATACGAGTCTGACGTGGATTACAAGTCTGATGCTCTATCAACTGAGCTATCACAGCTCCATAAGCCAAGTTTTTATATATATACAAAGTGATAAGGAATATTTACTTAGGTAAATGGATTTGCATACAGGTATGAAATATAAACAATTATTGGTGAAATAGTTTTCGTATTTTTAATTCCTATATTTTTACATGTGAAAGTACAAAATTACCCATCATGCCATGCAACACTTGATTGTGTGTGCCTACAGAAGTTATACTTGTAGCAAGAAAAATTCACATTTTGTGAGCTGGAGCAATACATGGACACTGCATCACATTTATGGCAAGGAAATTGGTTTTTGCTGACCATATTTGACTCGCCACCATTCTCTTCTACGAAGTTATGTCCCCAGTACTACAGAATGTCAAAATTGCAGTTTATGTTAACAATGTTAAAAAAAAATTAAAAATAAAAAAAACACCGGTGTACTGCATTGTTTAAATGGATTTGCTTGTGGTCAGATAAGATAAAATATTTAGCAGAATGTCAAAATTGTAGTTTATTGCAACAGATCTTAAATTGCTGGTATTTTTATGATCAGCCTGTGAATACGATTTAATTGTGGATATCTTACGAAAGAGTGGGTGGATGGGGTACTGAAGAGTGAGTTTAATCTTCTATGTTTCAATTCAGGTGCAAGTTTGGTATATAATAAAATTGTATTTTCCTGCGTACATACTGGATCTATTTCATTTTGAGGTTAAAATAATAATAATAATAATTATTTTTAAAAAAACATTTTAACTCGGGTCTAGTATTTTGTTGTTGTTGTTGTTGTTGTTGATATGTTTAGTTTTAATGTTCTCATATCCGGGATTGTAATACACAAACAATACGAGTGGTCCACATATGTCTATATGTATACTACTGATTTTATTTCTCTGTGACCCGTATTGTAGAATAATGCTCGCCAGATCGCCAGACAACCTAACTTCTCAGTTAAGTCGTGATTCGCTGTGGCTCTCGCGATATATTAATGAGGTTTATACAGACCCTGTTCTAAAAATAGAGGTTGTGATTTTCGGTAACTCCGACAAAATTCTAATTCAGCTTGTTTTGTTAAGATGTTGCAATGGCCCATTTGAGATGAAAAACTGAGACGAATGCAAATATAAATAAATGAAAAGATTGGTTCTTAGAGAAGGCTTTATGTCCAATTTGGACTCTGTTGTCCATTTACCGTTCTAAGACGGCACCCTTCTCATCGATTTTCACCTTGTTTAGTGCTTTACCGTGTTTTTGCAAAGAAGTGGCATTATTTTGCTATACTGTTATTTGTGCAAATCTTAAGACACTTAGTTCCCATTTCCTCGCAGCCAATAATGTGTTGAAAGTGCCATTAAAAACAAACCAACCAATCAAGGTCGGATTAAGGTGGTAGGAGGCCCTGGCTCAATTTAAAAAAGCGGACCCCTTCCCCCGCCAATAAAACCATTTCGCTGCGTTGTATGACTCCCACACCACCCACCCCGCCAGGCAGGGGCCCTGGAGCAACTGCTCCATTTGCTCCGCCTTTAATACGCGCTTTAAACCAACAATGTTCTTGCTACAATATTCCCCATCCCCTACCGCTTCGATAATCCTTTGTCGAAATGATGCTCTATATTACCATGGTAATTCCTTTCTTGCTGTCATATCGAATTCTATATCACCTTTATCATATATGCCATACAAATTAACACAATTTGTTTAATTACAGTGGGTTCCTTAGGAAAGTAGGCCTTCATGTTGTGCAACCCAACATTATGTAATCGCTATAAACATCCCGACCGACCCCTCATTCCGATCTCTTTTTAAATCGTTTATGTTGGACACTCTTGTGGTTTGCATTAGCTTCAAAAATCACGCGAGTTTCATGAACGATATGCTTCTTCCTAAGAAATTCTGCTACATGTACTCTTTCAAATAATATATGTATATATATTGCTAATAGTATCTCTACTTTTAGTTGTTATACTCATGCCAAACTATCGACGCTGATTGATTTTTAACAATGTATTTAAATGGGATAGTGATATAATTCAGAAATATACATTACACTTATTACAATATCGATTCCAACCATTCCGAGTGGAAATTTACAACTAGAAATCAAGTTGCTAATTGAGAATTACTGAACAGAGTAATGTAACGTGATCAATAAATAGATACGCTTCTCATCAAATTTACTTTTTCCCCCTGATTTCCCTCGCAGCTTGATAAATTCATAAGTACATTCATGAGGTTCTCTCATCCGAAGAATCAGAAGAAGATGATGATGATAATGAGGAGTAGTAAAAATAATTAGGCCTAGTGTAAAAGAATGAACGGAAGGGAAAACAATGGCAAGTTCCTCTGAAGGGCACGCGTTATCAAGCATGAACATGTTCACGTAAATCCATCGATCCAAGATGCCTCGGTAACCCTTCGATGCATAATTCCAAGCACAAAACTTGTTTTGTTTTGCATTATCTGCATGACATACAATTTGAACACTGGTACGTTTCACTAACTGTTGGGTGATAACGCAAGTAAAACACTGTCTGCGCCACGAGATGCATCACGCAACCAACAGGAACTATGAGCAGACATTGAACCTTGTACGAATGGATCCCATCATTTTGTAATGCGTTTATCAACACCGCCATTGCCATTGTAAAAGACTCAGAATATAGTAGGATATAAAAGACAAGCATCCTCTTGAATGTTCTTTTCTCCTCTAGATTTATGAAACAAAAACTTAAAACAAATCCATATAGAATCGTGTATAGGAACTTTCCGAACTTCGTGCTTGCTAAATCATCAAGCTTCGGCCTGGAAAAAACAAATAACCACAAGAACATTCCCAGGAAATGGACTACAAGGAACATCCCCCAAAAATGAAAGAAAGTTACAAAAAGGGCAATGGATGTAATCCTGACCGCAAGTTCGCTTGCTCGGGCTATAAAACATGTGCCAATTCCAAGTAATGTAAGCGCTTGTTTTCTTGAAATCGCATCTCTGTTGTAGTTGTAATATGACACTAGCGTCCAGGCGATGCTGATCCAAGATGTACATAAGCTTGAGACTGAAAAAAAAAATTGTGTTAAATCACATGAATACGGTGACACTACTTTTGATGAGTTCAGATCATGGTATCTACCGACAGATGCTCTACTACGCATAAATACAAACTGTAATGAGCCTAGACACTTTCTATAAATGTATCTACATGTATGCCACTCTAGTAACATGTTTATCAGCTCGTAGTTAGGGCTGTTTAAAGGATTGCAGAGTTATACTCCTGTACCTAGATGGAATGAGTATGTGTCTGAGCTACATGAAAAAGCATGACACGTGTGTATACTCCGGTGTGATTGTGGGAAACCTAAATTCTTTGAGTTAAGTAATCCTACGCGTACAACAAAGGCCCAATTCAAATATGCTCTTGAAATCTGCAAAGGAATGCGAAGTCACTTCATCATAACGCGCTAGTCTCAGTCTTGTTACATCAAAATTATCAATTTCTTCTGGCGATTGGTGCATAGAGAGAAAGGCAAACTCATTACACTAGCTTCAGTGGTGAATTATGCATCAGGCAAAACTTCTATCATTAATATGGGGAACTATTACTCTTGTTACCTAATTTCAAATTTTTCGTACAGTTGAAACGATCTCAGATTGATGACTTAATAAATGATAATCAGCTTGGATTTATAAAGCACAATTATATTGCTGTGTTTATTTGTGTTTAAGGAATCTGAGCAATACACCCCTCCCTCGATAACTCGCAAGCCCGCTTATAACGCAGGGATCATGCTTGGATCCCCCCCTTTTTTTTTTGTTGTTCTAGACAATACCAAAAGAATTGGCCCCAATTTATTAAACCTGAAAATAATCGCGATCAAAACTAGTAAATGAAACATTGATGTATCGCTCGCTTTATCGTCGAAAACGGCGGTTAGTGCCCGGAAATCTGATTCAACGGCATGAAATTCGCAACTTTTAATAAAAAATCACATATTTTGTTCAGTTTTCTGTGCAAAAGAAGTAAAAAAAAAATGATCAGTACGCTGTAAATAACAATATTCGACGATATTTCGAGCCATCAAAATGTCAGTAATGTCTGCTAGTGGCATCACTTTAAGAAAATAATGCCAATAAAAAAAGTTTTGTCAAGTAAAATTCGTGTTTTAGTTCTGTCTTTTAATTGGGTTTCAGATGCCCTCTTGTATTAAAATGTGAAAAGTGTCAATCTACCGTCACAGCTATGTCCGCGAACGTTTCTGAGAACCTAATTAAGTGCCGACTATGTTTTGATCTCCGATTTGCGGAAAAAAGTATTTTATTGTTTACAAATTTACTTTACAAAATTGTACTGCTCGACGCTTTGATGTAATTTTTTGAGGCATTGTATACATAAATTAGCTGTCTCCTACAACAATGTTTATAGACTTTTTTAAACAAAAATTATCAACAGAGAGAGAGAGAGGGGGGGAGATGTTTCATTTTGTAAATTATCATATTCCCTCTTTAGAGCTCGACTGTTGTCTTCTTGTAAAATTGTATAATTTCTCAATTGTATGTGTTATCTGTTTCTTTTTAGAAGATAACGTCGATTTTACATAGGAACTCGAGTCTAATATCATGTCTATGCTTTCAGAGTTCTGTATTTTGTGACTGCAACCTTGTATATATTGTTCTAAGGACCTTTTCTTTGAATTAAAGAATTTCATTAATTCGTACAAATAAAAAAGTTCCAACCAGCATCCGTATGATTGTCAGTATAACAACTGTTTCCGACTTTAAAAATCTTTAACTCAAAACTTTAACATTGTGTTGACGCCGCCACTGTAAAGTTACTTCTATATCTCGCCATACTTATGCAATTGAGACATAAATAAAGCCTGGGTTTTCGATAACTGATGGAGAATTATGACCAAATGCAATATAAAAGGATATGTTAAACTGTGCATAAGGAACAGTGAAGACAAATTAAACTGTTGTGATGTAGACGGTTCCTTTTTCATACATAAATAATGGGCGAACCTACGTCATACAAAGATTATTAGACTTAGAATTGGATTCGATCACCGATGACTCACAGGGGCAGGAGGAAATTAAAAGGCTGTTTGAGTAACTTGTTGGAAAATTATTAAGGATGGTGTGTGAATGCAGGTCTGGAAATAGACTCAGTGAGGGATAACTTCATATACAGCATGTCCTTTCGCAGTAGTTTCTATTTTTGCTACTTTCGAAAAAAGTGGGTATGCCACAAAATTCCGTCAATTTTTGTGTCTAAAACAAAATCTAGGATAACATTCGAACGCCAAAATAATGGACACACTCACCCCTGATAACGTCGAGATTCAGGTCATACTGAAAGAACAGAAAGAGCTGCACCATGAGCTGTAGGCCAGATTCAGTAAAAGCATTAATGAAATCCAACATATTGAAATCTCGTCTCTCCTCTTTTGCGCGAGATTTGTGATATAACCTTTCCCTGTGTCTCTTTCCTCTTTCTGATTTTGGAATTTTCGTGAACATAAGGTAATGGTAAATATATTGGACACTCCTGAAATAGAATTGAGAATAAATATAATTTCTAACTAACTCGTTTTGTATATAGATGTTACTAATAAGGATTTTTCAACTAAACAGAATGCCACCCAAAATTTCAAAATGATGCAGGAATGCATTCGAACCGATTTACGTTTCGATAGTCTCAAGGTTCTATGGTAAGAAAGAAAGTTTCACTGTTTCGAAGATTCATTGATTCGAAGGGTCATCAGTTTGAAAGAGGGGTTCAATGGCCCTAAGGTTCATTAGTCCGAAGGTTCGTTGGTCTGAAAATTGGGCTTAATGTTTCGAAGGTTCAGTGGTCCGAAGGTGCGTTGGTCCGAATGTTGGTCTGAAAGAAGGGTTTATTTTTGGAACTCTTTTTCAGATATGTTCTCATTTTTTTAAGCATCAGTACTGCACAAATTAACCTATATTCGGATATATTCAGACTAATTACACCTTTGGACCAATTAACCTTTTTTCAAATATGTTCGGACTAATGACCCTTGGGACCAATAAAAATATATTCGAAATATTGAATCTTCGAACCTATTAACCCATTTTCGAATACCTTCGGACTATAAAAGCTTCGAACTTGTGAATCCTTTTTCAAATATTTTCGGACTAATGAACCCCTGGATGTCTAATAATTTCACACTTGTGAACCTTTCAACCTCTTTCTTCGAAGTTATGAACCCTCTGATCAATGAACCTTCGGACTATTGACCCCATTATTCTTCGAACTTGCGAACCTTCGGAACAATGGAACTTTGGGTTAAAATGTTCGCAAAATATATTTCTTATACAAAAATGTTTCGGACTTATGAACCTTGTTATAAATGAACCTTCGAACATCCGGCAGTTAGCATTCGGACCGCTTTACATTTTCCAAATGAAACACGAGTCTGCAATAAAACGGGGATGAATATCACACAGAAGTCCTAGAATAAAAGTATAAATCGAATTGTTAGAGCGTCTGTTCAAAAGAAAAGAACGAATCAGTTTAGACAAAAGCAAGATATTATTGATATATGGGTTTTGATGACTGCACGGCAAAACTACTACCTGTACTCGACGCCAAGAATTTGCCTGCGTTTGCTCGTACTGGATAAAAAGAGAGAGGTTATAACACAGACGAATATATTAAGTCGGAACACACACACACACACACACACACACACACACACATATATATATATATATATATATATATATATTTATATATATATATATATATATATATATATACATATATATATATATATATATATATTTATATATATATATATATATATATATATATATATATATATATATATATATACATAATCATAGTAATTCGATCTTGATTGCTAGATCACGCCGAGTTGTCAACATCAGAAAATGCGGATCATGACTATACGCGAATTCTGTCCCTTTTTTAGTAAAAAAATGTATTGGCATATAATAAAACTTATTACCGCACAATTCTTCCAAAGGAGAAAAGTCCAAGCAGAACACGAAGTGTGAGAAACCATTTAATACCGGTCCACTGATTTCCCCATGGTTTTGAAGAATGGCTCTTCTTCATGTCCATGAACAACCAGGATAGGTCCACGGCGGAAATAATTACAGCAGGACCGATGATAAACACAAGCGTTGCGTAGAAAAGTTGCATCTTTGCTTCAGCGTAGTATTCTCCCGCCAACAAGCAATCGGTAACAATGTCTGCGATGAACAGTAATACTGACACAGTAGCGGCAAAAACAGACAAAGGTCTTTCCAGACGGCGAACGGAGTTCCTTAACAGTTTAAAGCGATTTCCTTGATCAACGGAGGAACAACTCTCGCTTTGGCTTTTGGTGTCGACTTCCAATTCAATTTCCCGATCTGCAAATGACGATTTGCGACTGGACGGCAAGAGTGATTGATCAATATCATCTGAAGTTACTGGATGATCAATCAGAGGATCTTTCTCATTTAAACAGTCTTCATTAAAATTCTTACCATTTTCAATCATTCCTTCTGAGCATTTTTGTAAATCTGTAAAATCATTACTCCCCTCATTCGTTACATCCTCCTCTTGAAGCTCCTTACTGCCATTCCCATAGAGATCTATTGAAGCGACTGGAGACTCCACGATTATACTTTCTCTGTAATTGGCAAACTGCAAGTTTAATGGCTCCCTCGTTCCAAAAGGAGCGTCCATTTCGTCATAGTGATTAACAAGTTCTTCATCTATCTTTTTGTCGTCATCTTCGATTCCAGGACTGTTCTTCTTGGAATCCACACAATTACCTTGATCTTTGAGTAGTCGTTCAGTCGTCGATAATATTGACTGCTCGTTCTTCACAGCTTCAAACTGAACGTTTTTGGTCCTCCATTCATCATTCCTTCTTTCTTCAGCCAAATCTCCTTGGATAAACGTTTGCACTTCAACATGATCCTCATCTACCTTTTTGTCAGACTGTACTTTAGAATTTATATTAGCGTTTGTGTCAGCATTTCCCCTACAGCAGAAGTCTCCTTCTTTATTTACATCTTTATTTTCGTAATCGATGCTTTCTATAGAATGATTTTCGAAGTCAAAATCATGGTCTTCGGCCTCGTCTTTGTCCAAGACTTCCCTGACGCTGACAGACGTCTTGTCATCCATTTATTGTTTTACCTCAGCAATTACCCAAAGGAAACTTTGTCATGTAATACCCTGAATATATGGAAATATCCACCGTTTATAACGGCGGGTGTTCATTTTACATGCATTTTCACAAATACTCTATAACACCACGCAAAATTATGCGAGAATGTATTGTCCATACACATTATGGATCTCCACCCTTTCAAATCCTAAGACACTGTAGTCGATTGATGTAGACTGGCTAGAAAATTGATTGTTTACAAGGTGCATGGAATTATATCCGGATTCAGGTTCAGCGATAAAAAAAAAAAATGTTTCACTCCTGACGAAGAGGTCATTGCCAACCCTTGGTTTCACTCTCATAAGTATGTACTCCAATTCTTCCTTTGAGAATTCAAGTGTTCCTTTTTCTTGCTCGAGCCTTTAGTACAGCCTGCAAGAATGTATATTGATTAATTTGTAGCTAACTCTGAATCAATGTAAAACTATGGTATTTGTTTGAGGACTGGAACAGAAAAAGGCAATGTATAAAATAGATTAACACGTTATGGAAATAATGATCTCCGTTGAAAAGGTGGCCAACAAATTTAACAACTTGCGTCATGGTCTCTTTTCATTAGCATCTTAAAACATACATGTTAGAATTATCTGTTGATAAAATGTATTCAATTATGTGTCGATAGCTATATATATATATATATATATATATATATATATATATATATATATATATATATATATATAGGTATATATACTGTTCATGAGTTGATAGAAATTTACATGTCCTAATGATTAATTACTTATTTACTTACTGGCTTAGCTGATTATGTATCTACCTGCCTACCAACGTATCTACTTATCTACTAAACGACTATGAAATGACCACCTTATGTTTCTTACCTAGTCTTAGTCAGGTGGAGAAAAAATTAGGAGTAACTAATTTGTCCAAACCTACATACAGTGACACAGGCTGAACGCTCCACTAATTGTATAGTTTGGGCAAAAATGACAGTGTGACAAGCGTTAGCTCACATTAGATTGAATTTTACTTCTTTTCTCTTTATATTCGTCCATTTGTCTACTTGTCAGTCCCTCACGCTTTGCCTGCCAGTAAACCTGTACATTGTATTCTGGACAATGTTCATATGTGTCAGTTCGTCTGTCTGCATTATGTATTGTTATTGGTTATACAACAGGTTTGTTAGATAACATCCAACTGCTATTGGCTGTTAAATAAACTTGGTGGATTGATAACCTTTCCAACTACATTACTGAAATATAGTCCGAGATATGCGAATGCCTGTATTTTTGGGGTCTAGAGCCAGTAACATGACTCGCGCTAGTACGTTCAATGGGAGACTTGGAAAAGGAAAAAGAAAAACACTTCATGCCGAGCTGAGTCATCAAGTTCTGTTATATACATGGGCGTTTGTATTTTTGCTTACATTATCGTCTTTTGCCCATCCCTCTTTTAGTATTTTCAATGGCACGATGGTATCCCCCTATGCACCTCGTGCATAATAGCTCTATTTACGGACCGAACATTGAATTGGAGGGGGGGGGGGGGAGGGAGAGAACAGGATTTTTAAAAAATTATTTTGTTTTTAAATTCTGGCCAACAAATACCCTGGAAGAAATATTCGGGCTCCGATTTATTAAAAAAAGAACCTACTATATCCATTATAATAGTTTTTTTTTTAAAATTATCTAGAGGTGAAAGAAGAGAATATATCCCGGCTCGAAAGAAAATCTTATCACCTCACCACTACGACCAATTAAACGGTCGGTCCCTACCGTATTGTTATCCCCATCATCACGCTATTTCACAATGGATGAATACCTACCTACCAATCTACCTACATACACACACAAACTTACCGTGTATTCACGAAATAGGCACTGTCATTCCAGTGTGATCATGCGGTGTTTCTTACGAGGGATAATTTTAGTACATTCGCAAATTCGACGTCAATCCTATTGATCATACCTCAAGGGCATATTATTGTCTCGCAGAAATAGCCGAGGTGGTCCGAATGAATTTAAGACGTTGGATACATGCAACATAATATATACAGATATTTCCGAATAATACTTACAAAAGTCAATACACGTGATGTTGGTATTTCCAATTGAATTGAACCGGATTAATCTGTTATTCTATTATACAGATAGGTATCACCCATTATATAGCCTTCTGATATCATGTGACCCCCATTTCACAACACAAGGTCGACTTTTCTGATATCTTTCCACCTGTTAAATGCTATCTTGTTTGCACTATCAAAATAATCAATTTCATATTTACTTGTTAAATAGATATTGAAGCATGCAATAAAAGTGTATTGTGTCCGAGTTATAGTTGGTTTTTGTCTCATGTTATTCCTGTAATCAAATTAGAAAAGCCTAAAACTTTCCTTGTTAAATAACGTTTCTTTCTTTCAATAAGTCGATATCCAGTTTGGTAAGTTTTATATTAAAAAAAAAAACAAACAACCTCTGCACTAAAACCGGAGAATTTCTATCAATCCTTTGTTAAAATATTGTATTGTACCATAAAACGATTATATCATAGTAGATCATCGTGTTTTGATATTATGTAATTATTTTTGAAGAATATGAATATCGATACATATATCATATAAAAAAAGCTTCTGAATTTCTTTTTAAATTAAGACATACTAACAATATGAAAAATATTTACATCTTTACAAAACAAATATCAGCAAAGCATACATATATGGGGATACTCATCCATGAAAACTACCACGTGAGAGAGAGAGAGAGAGAGAGAGAGAGAGAGAGAGAGAGAGAGAGAGAGAGAGAGAGAGAGAGAGAGAGAGAGAGAGAGGGGGGGGGGAGAGAGAGAGAATTTCTATTAAGAAGTATTTGATACTGTGAACAATATGAACATGGACCATTTTGTAAAACTTATCTGAGACAGGCCTTAAGATAGCTCTAAAAATTTACTTGGCCACGAGCAAATAAATGTCCGAATTTACTTGACATTTAGAGTTTTACTTGTCCAGCATACACGTCTTCAAAACATTGGCAAATGTTTCCTTTCCAGAACGTAATATTTATTCATCTCAAATATGAAAACATCTCAATACAGCAAAACATCCTCAATGCAAATTTATACGTACAATTATATCTATATATATATATATATATATATATATATATATATATATATATATATATATATATATATATATATATATATATATGAAGTTACATAACACGTTGTATCAGATACATCTCTTCTGACAGCTAATCTACATAAGGCTACATATACAAGAGCACATATATTTGCTTGCCCATGTGAAAATTCGGGCAACAGACATTGGGAAAGTCAACGCCCTGAATAAGGAGTAAATACATTACTCTATTATTATTGACTGTTTATACAATGACCATATACTGTCAAACTGTTCCCATATATTGTCAAACTGTTCCCATATACAGTTAAACTGTTCCCACGTACTGTCAAACTGTTCCCATATACTGTTAAACTGTTCCAATATACTGTTAAACTGTTCCTATATACTGTCAAACTGTTCCCATTTGCACTTTTTGTAAATATTATATTTTTCCACATTAAAAATTAACAGTAACAGTCTTTCTGAACTGAGACAAAATTGGCTTGTATCTATTAAATCTATATGTATAAATATACTGTTTTGCATAAAGGATTATTAAATTAATAATAAGCCTGAGTAAGATACTATTTATTTTTATGAATTGCAAGTTATAGGTGTGACTACGCTAACTCTTTATCCATTGTAACATATCCTTTTGATAAGAGTTCTCTGACAATTCGCTAAAATATGAGATATTGTTTCTGCACGTGAGTAGTATAGTGGGGGTATTGAGGGACAAAAAGGGCACTTGGGGGACGTACGAGAGTTTAACATGGAGGGGGCACTTGGGGGACGTACGGGATTTTAACATGGAGGGGGCACTTGGGGGACGTACGGGATTTTAACATGGCGGGGGGTCTCTATAAGGACAACGGGAGGGAGGGAGGGAAATAGAATTAATCTTTCTTGAAAAAGGGTGGTCCTGTTGTATGCCTCCCAAATATTTAAGATAGGTTATGTTTTGCTGCACGCGCCTTGCGGCTACAAACAATGTTACAACATTTCCCAAAACCGAAGACGGGAGAACAGTAAAAACACGTCTTGTTTTATCGACAGTCTGAAATGGACTGACTGAAAATACATTGTTACAGTTTTACTGAACGCATGTTTTGGGCTCAAGAATGAGAGTGTAGAATAGGACGGGTTATAGAGTGCAGAATTAGATGGGTCATACTCGAGGCATTCTTACACCGTAAAGCTATGTGCTTGTTTTGTTTTGTTTGTTTGTTTTTTTTTTTGTTTTTTTTAGTTTCCTTCTGAAAACGGTAGATCTAGAATTTTTTCGTGACACATTGCAGTGCCAAAATAGGAACAAAGCTAAGATACCTGACATGCACAAGAACAACTAAACTCAAGATTTTATATAATCCAACGATTTACCTATGAAAAAAAAATCGTTGTACAATTTTTAAGGGGTGCAAGTTTTTGAAAAAATTACAAAACTAACGTCACATTTTACATAATCATTGTGACTACTGCCAACATTTGTGGAGAGGCATCTTAAAAACGGGAACAGATACCATGATCATTTCAATCGAAATCATTGTATAAGAAACTTAGTGCGTGTGTTTGTGAAACAGAGAGAATTGACATTACGACGGAGAGAGAGAGAGAGAGAGAGAGAGAGAGAGAGAGAGAGAGAGAGAGAGAGAGAGAGAGAGAGAGAGAAAGAGAGAATATTTTATTCCTACTTTTAAAAATATCACGACACTTACGTTTTTTATGGTATATTTTCCTTAAGAAATTTCAAAATCACACATTCCATTTAAAAAATCACATCGATAGGAAAAAAATCCTCTTTTTTCGGTAAAATATCACAAGGTTGAATTGGAGACATAGTCTACTAAAATCCTTCTTTTGAAAACGTAGATGTAAAATTCTCACAAAATAATACATCCAAACGTTCTGTGATGTATTTTGACTTAAGGCTGATACACTTTCCATTGATCACAAATTATACGATGGGGTTGTGCACAGAACATTAGATTATAATGGTCTAGACTAAAAGTAACACTAAACTTCCGAAATTGTACCGGACGTTAGCGGAGACTGAAAATAATCCTAAAAAAAAAAAAAATGGAAAAAATTGGCTGACTAAAAAATAGTACTAAAATTTCGTAACTCATTTAAATTTTTTTTGTTATTTTATATTTTTCTATATACAAACCCAAATAAACCCAAAACCCAAAAATTTTATTTGATGGACTGCAAAAGTTGTTGTTGTTGTTGTTGTTGTCTTTGCTGCTGCTGCTGTTGGTGCTGTAGTCTATTTTCTTTCCTCCCAATTTTAGATCGATAGAAAGAGAGGGAAAGTGGTTTTTGTTTTGGTTTGGTGGGTAAAAAACAAACCACACAACACCATTCAGATATATACATCAATAATAATAATTATATTTTATTCAATGTATATACATTATGTTACTCGTGGTAATAAAAACAATTTCATATAAGTCCAATACAGTTCAATACACTTCCATATTTACCATTTCATTCTCTTCTTGTTCTGACACTTCAGGAAGATTCTTGTCTACAATTCTCTCATAACTTTCTTCTGGACTCTCATTGATAAACTCCAACTTAATAAAATGTTCATTATCAACCATTTTTTATTTTAAATATTTTATTTTTTATCCAATACATACACCACACCATTCATTGCGCTGACCTAAAAATAGGGTTCAGATCGACAGTGAGATAATAGATAGAGAGGGTGACTTCAGATCGATAGAAAGAGAGAGATAGAACATAATCATTATTATTTCAAATTCAATAAAAAACCACACAACACCATATTTTTTTTCAACAATAACCATTTTTTAATTAACAATAACTATTCTAACATAAAAATACTAACCATTCAACCATAAATTTTCAAACAGGAACATATTTACAAGGTTGACAACGTTGGGAAGGTAAAGTAAATGTTAAACTTTCTACATCTACATCATCATTTTTATGTACACTACGATTGTGAGCTAAAGACAAGAGATAACCATAACGTTGACAAAACCATTGTTGTACTTTAGCATCGTTTCGAACATAGTCACTATCAAAATAAGTCAGTAAATGTTCTAAGGAATATCCAAAACTTCGTCATCATCATCATTTGTGGTAGTTTGTGACTTCTCACAAAATTCCTGATCTATTTCCATAGGTTCTTCTTCTACGTGTTGCATCTTTTTTTTCTTCTTCTAATAGTCTAGAATCACTTCTCTCAAACTGTTGATCTCTAGAGTATTATCAAATTCTGCATACAAGACGACGTTCACTGTGTCGGGTAGAGGATCTGCAAACTGAAGTTCCACACGAAGTGGGCCTGATTTTATAGGGTGGAAATGTCCTTCATCGCTGCCTTGGTCCGGAGTGAAATCAAAACCCCACAAAGCATACCCTCCTGCATAATCGTCGTACGAAATGCCGTGGCTGGTGTCGCGCCCTAACTGTCCCGTGGCTTCAAACAGGCTCAGGTAAGATCGCAAGTAATTTTTATGGCCGTCGCTAAAGTTAGGTTCAAAAGGTCTGGTACACAAGGTCTTACCATCTCGACTGACTTCTATCTTGGAGACGTTGTAGTGTTTAAACTCGAACGGATTCTGATCGTGGACTCCGTTGAGGGCTGCATTACTGACGATGCCAATCAGCAAACGTTTGGGGAGCTGTCCTTGGAAGATGTGATCTTCGACTTTGGATCGGAGTCCAGCGGCTATGGTAAAGGTTTTCACTTCCACTCGTCGCACAGGATACTTAGCAGTGGTTCTGCTCAAGGATTGACTGATGTCATTGGCTACTTTTGGTAAGACTTCTACACGTCGCACGTAAAGTTTGGCTTCTTGGATTTTGGTTTTCCACTCGTTAGCATGAGCCATCAAATGGAAGGCGGCACTACTGCGATTCAGTCTCAGGCGTACATCTACTCCGTTCAACAAATACTTGTCTTGCAACCACATGTCCAAATGCAAACGATCCATCAGTTCTAAACTTCGTCTGATTTTCTTTCGACGGTCGTTGAATCCCACATTGTGAGGGACTGCTGGAATTATAGGATCACCATCATTAGCAGAAGTCTTCGCCGGTACCGACAGCTCTGTGTCGTTGAACTTTTCCGAGGTGTCAGGTTTCCAGACCACCGAAGCATCCAGATGAGTGTTCTTGGCTTCTTTTCCGTACGTCAAGAGATTTTCCAAATAAGCACGGTAAGGGTAAGTATCCAAACTGCTGCTGACCAGTTTGTTATTCAAGTACAAATCTACTCCGCTGAACAAGGAATGCATGAAATTATTGACGGGTGCTACTCGGGCAGCTTCCCCAGGAAGGGTGTTGTCATTTTTTTGTACTTGAAGTTTCAGGTACAAGTAACTGTTATTCAGATCGATGTAATCTTCGGTTTGTCCTTTGATTTCAAATTCGATAGGAGCTGATTCCGTCAAAGACGATACAGGATGAAATTCCACCCATTGGGATTCTTGCATCGTCATCATGGTGGGAGGCATAGAAAACATATCCAGTTCTGACTTGGTACATTCGCAAGAATCTCGGTGCATCATTTTCACAGTTATTAATAATCAAACACGTCTAATTCTCTACCAGTTCTTCTTCTTTTCTTATTCTTTTTGGAACTGCCGTGTGTTTTTTTATGAACTTTGAAAGGATTTAGACGTTGTTGTCGTCTCTTTCTACCTTGTCCTTGCTGCTGTGAAGTAATGCCAGGGTCTGAAGCGTGAAGCGTATTTATAGGATTTTCTTGGAGGCCTAAAAGATCTTTACCAGTGGTCATCAACACATTTTTGCCTGCTCTCATAAAAGCTTCTTTAGGGTTTTGTTTGTCGATGAGGACATTTTGCAAAAATTCTTTTCCTTGTGTCAAAGCGGCATCTTTTAAGGCATGAAATCCTCGAGTCACCATCGGTTTCAAAATAGGAGCTACCGTCCGAAAAGCCGATTTTAACATATCTCCTAAACCATGTCCTCGTTGTCGAGCCACTCCTTGGTACACTGGATACATTTTTTTGTTTGGGAGGTTAGTTACAATTCGTTAGAGAACTTGTTTTTTTCGAAAATGTAGTTTCACCGTGACTTTTCCTTTGTCAATGAATGGCACATCTTGTCCCAAATCTCCTTTTATACTAATGTTGACACTGTCAAAATACGATTTACTGACTGGAAGATAATGAGGATGTACAAATTCACGGTGAACGTGAAACGTGTTTCCACCTTCTTCGTACGCACCAGCAGCAGTATCCACTTTGAAAGGAATGACTCTCAGTAAGGGAGCAGCTGTGTGACCCACCACGTTGTACTCCACCACATCGGAGTACACAAACATTAAATTCAGTCCAACGTTCAATTCGATAGGGGTGCGAAAAGCCTCTCCGAAATCGGTGTTGGTGTGGATTGTTCGTTCACCATGATACTTTTTATTTCCACCCAAAATATCAAACAACCCAGCAGAAAAACCGATGGTCATGAATTTTCTTTCGTGCGCGGGTAAGTGTTTGTCTTCTTTCTCGTCGAATGGCTTTCCCTCATGCCCTTTCAAAAATTGTATCCAGATACGGCGTGCCACAGGATGGTATTTGATCTCTACCCATTTTTGGTTTTTTTCCAAGGCTTTGCCAAATTGGGCTTCGAAGACGGCCGCAATCGTCTCCACCAAATGTTGAGCACTAAAATAATACCCTTCAGGAATTCTCATGCGATAGGTCGAGTAGGGAGTATTGTCAGTTTTTGAACTCATTTTTTTCCCAATTTCAGGATCATGAGCGTCCAACTCTTTTTGCACTTTTTCGTTATAGATTGCTACGTCAAAAATGGTTTGATTTCCAGACACATTCTTGATTTGCGTAGGATGAATGATTTCTACCAAAGCCACTTCCCAATGAGCGTCGTGATCCAATTGGAAGGCCTGAGGTAATTTGGCCGTGAAACAACATAATTTGTTGTTGGGAAACACATCCATGGAACTGTCACTGGGTAAAGTTAAATAAAATTGGTCATTCATAGTTCTAAGGTGGTTCTGGTGTCCGAGGAGTCACTCAAATGAAAAGAAGAATGATGTTCAAAAGGTTCCAAAAGAGAATTGGTATTGTGGTGGTGACTGGACGAAGAAGAAGGTGAACTGGCGTTGGTCGAACTAGCGTGGTTGTTGCTATGGCTGCTGTTGTCTGTCGTCGTAAATTTCAAAGAGGGACTGGGTAAAAGATAACCGATGCAACTGCTCAGTAAAATGGTCCACAATTGTTTGTCTCCTTGTTGTAAACTCAAATTGGCAATAGCTGCTCCGATGACACAATACACTACAAAGATTTGGCAGAAAAAGACGATTTGATTTTTAGGCACACGTTCTCCGCACCACACCCAAAGGGGTTGTTTTTGTATTTCTTGAAGAGAAGAAGAACTCTGTGAAGGAGTCGTTGAAGTCGTCTGGGTGGCTACTGTGTTGAATGGCATGTTGTGAGTTTACTTCTTTTTCTTTTTATAGTCGACGACTTGAGAAGCTGCAATCCAAGAATCAAAACTAGGAGGATATCCTTTCCAACGTACTTTGACTTCTTCTACTCGACGTTTACCTACTTTGCGTGTTCTTTGTTCGAGAATGCTTTCGATGTCGTACAAGGCGTCTTCTTTTTTAGTCACTCGTTGTAACTCAGGCAAGTAAAATGTTCCTTTGAGAACTTCACCGTGCATGTCTTCCAATTTATAGACGGGAGGATCACGTCCACGGACGGGGGTAGTGACACGAAACAATTCGGTAGTCCAGTTAGGTAAATAACCTTTGTCAAAAGTACGTTTGGTTTTTCCGATGCGAACCCAATCTCCCGTCTTTAACTCCAACAAGGTTTTTCTTTTTCTTTTTTTTTTCTTCTGGGGTGGTGAACCAAATAATTTATCAAACACGGTCACTTCGTTTTCAGGGCTGACCTCTTCGGGGGTACATCCGATGCTACGATGGTACGATTGATTGTACGCTTTGACCAAATGAGGTAACACGTCGATGTACTTGAGAGTATGTTGATGTGTAAAATATTTCCACATGCGTTCTTTCAAAGTTCTTTGAAAACGTTCCACAATACTGGCTTTGGTTTCAGGATTTTCGGTCGTAAAAAAATGAATGTGTCTTTGTTTCAATTCTTTTTGAAAAGCTTGGTTTAGAAATTCGGTGCCTTTGTCCGTTTGCCATCGTAAAGGTTGACGTCCACTTTGTTTCAAGACCAATTTTAAGGCCCTTACCAATTCGGTACTGCTTTTAGAAGTCAAAGGCACGACCCAAGCAAATTTGGAAAACACATCGATGACACAAAACAAATATTTGTAACCACGATTGTAAGTGGCTAAATGAGAGACATCCGCTAAATCAGCTTGCCATTGATGATCGATCCCTTCCACTTGAGTAGTACTTCTAGAAAATTTACGTCGAATGGGTTTATGTAACGTGTACGTCGATTGTTCTTGTAACCATCGTCGTACTTCGGGCAAACGTAAACTTTTCAATTGACTTTTAGCAGCTCGATATAATTTTTGAACTCCTCCGTAACCAGCAGCATGACCAGGATTGTAATAAATGGTAGCTAACAGTTTCTCCATGATTTTTTTTCCTCAAGAAGAATAAGTTAACCAATTTCCAATAGTCTTTTCTTCGTGAGGTATCTTTTTGGATTGTTGTTGTTTACGTGTCCGACGTGCTACTGGGGTAAAAGTAGATGTGGTTTGAACAGGGGTCATCGGTTCTGTTTTGACTTCTTTCTTCACTTCTTTCTTTTTCTCTTCTGAGGATAAAGGGGTAGACCTTTTCTTTTTTATCCAATCTGGGGTGGCTAACTTTTTTATTTTTTTAAGAGGTGGAGTTAGTAAAAACTCTTCTTCTTCTTCTTCTTCTTTTTCTTTTTTTTCTTTTTTGATAGTCACTTTAGGTTCGCTTTTCATCAGAGCCTTAAAATCTCTCAGAGTGGGTGGAGCTGTTTCGTCGACTGCTTTTTGACGAAAGAGTTGTAGACGTTGTAAAAGTTGACCGTACCGTTGGGTTTTTTCTGTTTCGGACAAATCGTTACGTTCCATCAGGGATTGTATTTCTTGTTGTAACTGAGACATTTCGTTGAGATTAGGATTGACTGGTAAATGAGGAATCCGTTGTTCGTTCCAACGATGAAATTCCATCCATCGTTTGTAAGGTACTAAAGTCAGTTTTCGTCCTTCCATTTCATTCAAAGGTACCAAAAAGGTGTGGTCATTTCAGAGAAGGGTGGTCCTTTTTATCCTTCTTTTTTTTTATCGCATGACTCCTCCTAAAAGTGGTCCAGCAATCGTTCCTAACAAAGGAGCGGCTATTTTTAACAATGGTCCTATCAACATAGGTAGAAATCCACCTCGTTGTACCAACATTTTTTTCTTTTGTTGAAGAGGTATTTTCTTTTTCACCATTTGACGAAGAACATTCCGATGTTTCCCTAATTTTTGTTTCTGTATCTTAGACAAAGGTACCGTTCCTTTTAACACGTTCAAACAACATTCACACACGGTATCGATGATTTCTTTAGGAGCTGTTTGAATGAGTTGTTTTCGCATGGGAGGTTTGGATTTGTTCAGGACAGACAAAACATCCCAATGTTTCGCCAGACGAGGGGGAAGAAGTCGTCCTTTTTTGGTGGTTTTCTTCTTTTTTTGGTGGTGTGAATGTTTGGGAGCCATCTTTTTTAGTCGGTAGAAAACAAGTCTGAAGTCTTTTAGCAGGGTACCCTTCTATTTTATACTGGAACACGTCTCCACTGATTGTCTGCACGACGTACCAACTTCACGACAGGTCTGACTCGACGTTGAGGTGTTTTCAAAGGACTAAATCGACTCAATTCTTGTTTGGATAAATCTACTAAACTTTGTAAGATACCAGTTCTTTCTTGGACTTTGGTTTTAGGGGATGTTACTTTATTGCTAGCTGCTGCCATGGCTAAATCAGTTGAAGTTGACGGTCCCGACGGGGTCACTTTTGAAATAGGTTTCCATTTTTGCATTAAATTAGGAAACACGGGACTTAAGTCTGGTTTGACAGGCATCATGGTAAAAGGTGAAGAAGATGTGGACGCAAAAGGTGACCTTGTTACTAATGGGGTCTGTTGTTGTGGTAGTGTTTTTTTCTTCCTGGTTGCAGAAGTACTTCTTTTCTTCTTCTTGGCACGACTTTTCTTTGGGGATTTCTTCTTTTGGGGGCTTTTCTTTTTTTTTTGGCTGACTTTCTTCTTCTTCTTTTTAGGTGCTTTGGGTTTTTTGGCTTTGGCATCATTAGGATCCCATTTCAAAAGGGAACGAATCATAACCCCTCCTAAAGAACCACTTCCACCAGGAGTTAAAATGATTTGTTTTTTAGTCCGTGAATCGATTCTAGGATCAGCCAGTTGTGACAATGCCGATTTATGTCTTTGAAAAAAACGTTGAGTTTGATGAGGGATGTGAATGATGCCTTGTAGTAATTGACGTGCTGTCAAAGTAAACCATCGTAACACTTCTTTCAGACTCGCTTCTAACAAATGAGCACGGACTTGTGCATTTTTTTCACGACTGATGCCATACAAGGCACGAATCAATTTAGCCGAAGGATGAGATTGAAAGGAAGTCATCTTCTCTCCAAAAAAAGAGTGTGAGACAAAAATGACGTCGTAGGTTGTTTTTATAGTTTTTTTTCAAAAATGGGTTGAAGGGGACGTGTAAATGACAGGACCACCTTCTTCACCCCAAGGGTGAAAGATACTGGCACGAAATCTCAAATAGTCAGGAGTGGTCGGTTTTAAGTCAATGAGTAAATACTCGTGAGGGGTTTGAGTGGCATCGTCGTACGCATAATTGAGCCAAGGAGCCCCTAACTGTTTGGCTAACACTTGTACTTGAGATTTGTCTCTGGGGCTTTTAAACAAGACCACGTAATGAGCATTCAAACTAATAGTTCGATGGGCTTTACTCTGTTGAAATAAATTTTGTGTTATGTACACAATACTAGCATTACGATGGTGACCTTTTCGTGTAAACCAAAGTTTAATTTCTTCTTCGTCTTCTCCTAACATGTCATCAAAAATAACTAAATGAGTTTGACTCACGTCAGACACAATTCCATCGTCTTCGTGAGGAATACCATCCACAAACGAAATAGTTTCTCCTTGACTTTCTTTCAATAACGTGTAAGACGGTTGCCACTCTTTGTAACACCACACGATACGTTGAGGTGGACGATCAAACAAATCAGCTTTGTGTTCGATCAATCGTTTGACAAATTCGGTTTTCCCTGAACCACTCGGTCCAGCAATCAACATGTTAAATGGATGGCGCAGATACAAAGCATTCCAACTTTGACGATCTAACTTTTCGTCAATCACTTTGACGACAGAAGCAGAAGAGGTAGACGAGGTAGAATAAGAAGATGATGTAGCCATGTCTGAGGTAAGAAGATTTTTGAGAAGAAGACAAAGACCCAAGACATTTTATACATTTTCATACACGTTTATTTTTTTATTTTTAAAAAAAAAAACAACCAACCAACCAACAAAAACATATTTTTTACAACTTTACACGAACACAAAGAAGTGAATTAGTGAGAAAATATGCAATTAAAATGAACACGTACACAATGAAGACTACCACTAAAACCATCAAACTGTCATATAAACACGTCAATGTACAACAATAGTTTCGTGTCCTAGTCATGAAAGACACCCTTGAAAGAGGGTATAGTGTAAAAATCGAGAAATGACTTTGAGTTTACGTTTCACTTGGATTTTGACAAACTCTTGGTAAATCCGTTTTCGTAACTTCAAAGGCATGCCAGCAATGTACTTGGGTAAAGTTTCCGATTTTGAAAGAAGTAACTCTCTTTTGTATTCTTCACGATACTGGTGATAGTTTTTCTTCAAAATCAGATTTCTGATACGGTAAAAGTCACGGTAGTGTGCAAATCGAGGAATGACTTTGAGTTTGGGTTTCACTTGGATCTGGACCAACTCTTTGTAAATGCGTACTCGCAACTTCGAAGGCAAGTCACAAATGCGATCTTCTAAAACTAGGGACAAAATACTGGTAAATGCGTTCTCGCAGCTCCAAAGGTAAACCACAAATGTATTCTTGTAAAGTATCCTCCGACATGTTTTTTTACTTCTTCTTGGCATCTGGCTCATCGTACCCGTACTCTTCTGAGGCCACTAAAGGTAAGAACTGACAGTGCGGAGACCATCTGGCATGTTCAATGTAAGCTGAGTCGGTAGGCTCCCATTGGTGAAGTCTCACACCGCAACTGAAACATTGAACTTTATCTCCTTCTCCCAAGTAGATAAATCCAGATCTGGCTAAAGCTTTGTCAGTAGTGGATTGTAGTAGAAATTTAGGCCACTTGTCTTTGAACGTCTCGAGTCGATTATCATACTTGGAATAACCAGGCAAAGCCACATGTATCGTCAATTCTTTATGACATTCACAGGTACGTTTAGCATTCTTCCCAATAAAGAAGAAAGGTCGTCCTGCATCTCTAGAGGGACGGTGAGGTACACGTGCTGCACCGACGATGTCCAAGCGTACGGCATCCGTCTGATCGTATGAATCGATGCTGTCAACGCTTACGGAATCCGTCTCGTCGCATGGCACTGCATCGCACTCCAAGTCGTAATGGTACTTGGAGTTCACACCACTAGATTTCTCCCTCGGTGGGTGGGTGGCATGAGTATTCTTATTCATCTTTGGTGGGAGGATGACAAAATTAATCTTTTTTTTCTTCTTCTTGCTCGGTCAACGTTAAAAGTCACAATGAATGGTTAGGTTTGGAAGGGGTGCCCTTTTTTATACTGCAGATCGGCGTGTCAGTAATGTAAAGTGGTGTGGTCTGGAAGTCTCACTCGCTTCTGGTACACGATTTGGTACACTTTTTGTAAAGGACGAGTGACAATTTGATGATTAGGTAACCGTACGATCTTGTGAGGTTCTAACGTGTGCACTCGAAAGTCTTCCACTTGTCCAGACAGCAAAGCATTTTTCAAAACCTCAAAGTTAACCACTTGGCTGGTTAGGGATGCCTGCTTGTTGCAACAGGAGTTCTGCTTCGTTTCGTTGTTTGGTTCTGTCCGACTGTCGAATGTTATTCCGGGCTCTTTTCCATTCTTTGCTCTCGTTCTTGTTAGCATAGGTGCGGCCCACCACAATAGCCCGAGCAAAGCACATCTGGTCTTGAGTATTGTCGATTTGGACGACACTGCGTTTGGTACTTCGAATATCGTCCACCAGTAACGGTTTCCTACTTCGTCCACTTCCTCAAGGAGGGGAAACGTGAGTCAAGTAAAGTGTGGCCTTTCCATCGGTGATGGTAAACTTGTCGTTGGATTGTTGCACATGTTCTATTTTGGACATGACTTTGTCTGGAGTTAATTCTGCCGGACTGCTAAATTCAATCCAAACGGGACTCTTCAATTGGTCATGATGGATGGCAAGTCTCAACCGATCCTCTTCTTTAGCTCCACATTGCCGTTTCAAGTTGATTAAGACAGATTCCCACAAATCGCTAATGAACCCCGCCGCTTTCTCAGGAGGTACTTCGGACTTGAAGTCTTTGAAGTGTACTGTGTGAGTATAGGCCGTGGTCCTAAATTTTCGAGAAGTGATTTTTTGTGTCTCTCGAATCCGATAGTAATTTTCAGGAGCCACGGTAGAGGTAGTAGGACTTTCTTGGTCAGGGATTCTGGTGTTGGTAGTAGTGGTTTTGGTTTTGGGTGGTAGTGGTGGTTTGGAAGTTTGGGTTTCAGGTTGTTGTTCACTCATTTCGTCTTCAAAGTCACTGGCATGAACTTGAGCCAGTATTTCCTCTAAGGGTGTTTCAGGCGGCACGGAATACCTTTGTCGTCGTGGCCTCTTGGTTTGTTCTTCTTGTTCTTCTTCTTCTTCTGGTTTATCATGGTTTGGACGTGATCTTTTCATCTTGAACTTTACTTTGAAACTGATTGAGTTTTCACCCAGGCACCTTTATATAGAGAGAGGAGACTATATAAAGAGAGACCTTCGTACCTTCAGAATCAGTCTTTGGGATTGTACTTTCAAACTGTGAAGATGGAAAAATACTGCGGTCAAGATAAAAGTCAAGATACTGGAATTGAACTGAATAAGTACATTCATAAGGTGTATAATAATTATGCTGCGGACATACTTGGAAATGTCTATAATATAAGGATGAAGTCTGGAAGGAAAGTCAAAGGAATTTTGAGATCAACTGGATTGATAAGGATTACGGTTGCTGGTAAGGAAGGAAAGAAGAAAAAACATATAAATAGAGGGAGATTTGTCTTTGAAGCAGTAAATGGAGTGGATCTACCAAGACAGAGTCGAGTGGTACATCTCAATGATGTACTTGATGATGATAGAATAGAAAATCTTAAAGTGATGACTGCTAGTGAACAAACTTGTTTACATAAACATGTGAAGAATAATAAAGAAAAAAGGAGAGTTAATTTTGGAAGTGCTAGAAGTGTGTTGTGTCAGTTGGTTGGTGAGACTGAGGAAAGAAGATTTGAAAGTATGGCAAAGGCTGCTCAATATTTTGATTGTCATCCAGGAAGTATCTACTTTTGCTGTACTGGGATTTATAAGTCAGCCTTTTCGAAGAAGTTCCAGAAAAGATTTCAACCTAGATGGGAAGAGCCAGAGAAGAAGAGTCAAGTCATTGGAGGATTTGTGAGACCAGTGAAATTAACTGACTTGAATTCAGGATTATATAGTCGCATGGATTCCATTCGTGATGTGGCAAGATGCTTTGGATTAGATCATCGTAAAGTTTACAGGATTTGTCAAAAACGGAAGTGGATTCAAGATGATAATGGACATTTTATTAAGTTGGAGTTTATCAATGAGAGTCCAGAAGAAAGTTATGAGAGAATTGTAGACAAGAATCTTCCTGAAGTGTCAGAACAAGAAGAGAATGAAATGGTAAATATGGAAGTGTATTGAACTGTATTGGACTTATATGAAATTGTTTTTATTACCACGAGTAACATAATGTATATACATTGAATCAAATATAATTATTATTATTGATGTATATATCTGAATGGTGTTGTGTGGTTTGTTTTTTTACCCACCAAACCAAAACAAAAACCACTTTCCCTCTCTTTCTATCGATCTAAAATTGGGAGGAAAGAAAATAGACTACAGCACCAACAGCAGCAGCAGCAAAGACAACAACAACAACAACAACAACTTTTGCAGTCCATCAAATAAAATTTTTGGGTTTTGGGTTTATTTGGGTTTGTATATAGAAAAATATAAAATAACAAAAAAAATTTAAATGAGTTACGAAATTTTAGTACTATTTTTTAGTCAGCCAATTTTTTCCATTTTTTTTTTTTTTAGGATTATTTTCAGTCTCCGCTAACGTCCGGTACAATTTCGGAAGTTTAGTGTTACTTTTAGTCTAGACCATTATAATCTAATGTTCTGTGCACAACCCCATCGTATAATTTGTGATCAATGGAAAGTGTATCAGCCTTAAGTCAAAATACATCACAGAACGTTTGGATGTATTATTTTGTGAGAATTTTACATCTACGTTTTCAAAAGAAGGATTTTAGTAGACTATGTCTCCAATTCAACCTTGTGATATTTTACCGAAAAAAGAGGATTTTTTTCCTATCGATGTGATTTTTTAAATGGAATGTGTGATTTTGAAATTTCTTAAGGAAAATATACCATAAAAAACGTAAGTGTCGTGATATTTTTAAAAGTAGGAATAAAATATTCTCTCTTTCTCTCTCTCTCTCTCTCTCTCTCTCTCTCTCTCTCTCTCTCTCTCTCTCTCTCTCTCTCTCTCTCTCTCCGTCGTAATGTCAATTCTCTCTGTTTCACAAACACACGCACTAAGTTTCTTATACAATGATTTCGATTGAAATGATCATGGTATCTGTTCCCGTTTTTAAGATGCCTCTCCACAAATGTTGGCAGTAGTCACAATGATTATGTAAAATGTGACGTTAGTTTTGTAATTTTTTCAAAAACTTGCACCCCTTAAAAATTGTACAACGATTTTTTTTTCATAGGTAAATCGTTGGATTATATAAAATCTTGAGTTTAGTTGTTCTTGTGCATGTCAGGTATCTTAGCTTTGTTCCTATTTTGGCACTGCAATGTGTCACGAAAAAATTCTAGATCTACCGTTTTCAGAAGGAAACTAAAAAAAACAAAAAAAAAAACAAACAAACAAAACAAAACAAGCACATAGCTTTACGGTGTAAGAATGCCTCGAGTATGACCCATCTAATTCTGCACTCTATAACCCGTCCTATTCTACACTCTCATTCTTGAGCCCAAAACATGCGTTCAGTAAAACTGTAACAATGTATTTTCAGTCAGTCCATTTCAGACTGTCGATAAAACAAGACGTGTTTTTACTGTTCTCCCGTCTTCGGTTTTGGGAAATGTTGTAACATTGTTTGTAGCCGCAAGGCGCGTGCAGCAAAACATAACCTATCTTAAATATTTGGGAGGCATACAACAGGACCACCCTTTTTCAAGAAAGATTAATTCTATTTCCCTCCCTCCCTCCCGTTGTCCTTATAGAGACCCCCCGCCATGTTAAAATCCCGTACGTCCCCCAAGTGCCCCCTCCATGTTAAAATCCCGTACGTCCCCCAAGTGCCCCCTCCATGTTAAACTCTCGTACGTCCCCCAAGTGCCCTTTTTGTCCCTCAATACCCCCACTATACTACTCACGTGACATATGAATAGAGCAACGATCGCTTAAAATAACTCTAATTCTTTTGAGAAATACATGTTTGTAGCCACAATTCTGTGTAATATTTTAACTGTAACCATCTAAGATTTGGAAATTGTGTAGTTTTATATGGTAACAAGAAAAATAAATACATAAATAAATAAATTGTGGCTGATCTTTATCTTCTAAATATCAAACACAAAGTTCCATTTCCTCCAAGAAGTTTATATTTCAATGCTTCCAATAATTTTTTTCATAAACAGCATTAAATCTTCTCTTATTATTTTATAATAATGTACACAACATTATTTATAAAAGGTTGTTCTAAATTGGAGCCATAATTTATATTTAATTTATTGTTGTACGACTGTATAGCTGCAAGTATGCCTTGCAAATCTATGAAAACTACGTTAATAGAAAATCTATTTTTCAAACTATCAAAACTTCTCCAGGAACCAACCTCAATAACAAAATCATTCACAAAACTAATGCATTTCTGAAATACATTTTTCCCCACATAGTGCAAGAAAATTATTAAACCATATTCGTGTTTGTAACAAAAATGTTTCAGCTGCAACAAATTTGAATAATCTTGTTATTCTAAACTGCTTCAAAAACCTCTATCCAAAATGAATTTAGATCAGCTTATACATTTTGGCTACCAAAACTTATTTTAAAAAATAAAATAAAAGAATTACCATTTTCTCAGAGTAAAAATAAAATGTTGTATATTAGATCTAGAAATATGTTTATGAAACACATATGCCCTCCAACAGTTCCCAATAAACCTCCTAACCTCAAAACTTGACCGGACGGATGCTCTAAAAAGAGTAACACAATGACCCAACTACATCCATGGTGAGGTTTTGTTTTTGTTTTTGTGGGTTTAACGCCATTTATCAGCACATGATAGGCTATACATGGCGGCCAGTCTGGTGAAGGAAGAACTTGGGAAAATTCCGGGAAGAACCACCGACCCACGGGAGGCTATTGGCAAGCTTTCTCACACACCCACGTTGGCCGAGCCGGAGACTCGAACCCATGCGGACAGAGTTGAGCAGACCAGCCCAGAGGGGGCGTATCCAGTAAGATTATTTTTCTTCCCTGGTTTAGGAACTGTCCGAGACAAGGAAAGAAAAAGAATCTTACTAGATACAGCGTCTTAGAACACTGAAACCAAGCGGCTTAAACCATCGGGACTAGAAAAAAAGACAGCCACACGCAAATAAAATTTTCATCTGTTTACAGACACCACATTTTCAATTAAATAATTCATTCATTTCGCTCATTAGTCACCCACTCACCTATAATTACTATTGTTTTTTGTAGTTATTACTTGTATTATTATTGCTATGGTCATTATTTGCTTTACGGAAACAATGAACTATCCGGAATATAATCTGACGTTACACCTATTTACATAAAAAAAAAAAAAAAAAAAAAAAAAAAAAAAACCAACAGACGGCGCTGTGGCTCCTTCCTTAATAGGTCAAAACCAACTAATTTACAGCATCATCAGTCGAGTTAAAGCCAACTAGACGACACATTAAACATTTTCAAGCTGTAATTCCCTTAGAAATTAGTTATGTAAACGTTTGTAATTTCAACGCTTACTTGTTTTTATTGTTTGTCTTGTCTCTGTTTTGTATTTGCCTTTGAAACTTTGAGAAAGACTCAATGAGAGTCAAAAGCACTTAGGCTAGTTAAAAACTAGTTTTGCACTGTTCGTTGTCAGATTATTGCATATATATATATATATATATATATATATATATATATATATATATATATATATATATATATATATATATATACACACACACAACTAAAAGGCTGCATAAAATGTACGTGGAAAACGATGGCATGGTTCCGTGTAGTTTCTAATCTTACCTACGAAATTCACTTGGATTCCTAGCATGGTTCATTTGGTGAAAGGAATCCCATACACTAAGCTGAATTGAACAGTATTTTAAAACAGTACGTTCAAATCATATACAGGAATTGGGCACAGTCCTTGAAGTATAGTAGTTTAAGATTTCCGACAAACAAACAAAAATAACCCACAGGATGGACATGAATGACAGATGTCTATAATGAAATTGTCACAGAACTTGTTTGCATTTATTTAACTCATAATATAATATTTTATATTTTGCAAATAACACTGACTTTGACTTCAATTAACATCTGTGGAATATGTAAGTATGTAATGTAAATTTATATACTTTTCAAATATACCTCTAGAATTTTTCCTTCGAACATATTAGCATTTACCAATTTATTTATCTATTAATTTATTTTCATGGACATCGACATTTTTTCAATGAAACTTTGGGGACCCCCCTCCCCCCCCCCCAAAAAAAAAGAACTCATGGTCGTTATCTTCTCACGTATTCAGAGAATTTTCATAAATATGTATGTAGCATTTGATAGTTGTGGACATTCGTGTGACTCTCGTAGGAATTTATTGCACATGCGAGTATAGGTGAAAATATGTGTAGATTCACAGTATGTGTGTTAATTTATGTCAACATCAATGCAAATTAATCAATATCGACGAAAATTTAGTAGGATATTATGTAACTTTCATAGCAAGCCATAGAATTCAATCACGAACATTTAGTTTGTATTAACACCCTCAAGTGTGTGTATATTTATGGAACATTAAGTAACATCTTAGGTATTTATTAATGTTTCATAATTACACAAACATCCATGTAGCCCACACATGAGCTTGAGGATTGGATGGTGTCGTATACATATATTTGTAAGTATGGGATTACCTGTAACAAATATGACATATGTATTTATACATGGTAATTAATGGACATTTCATGAACATGGACTATTGCGATTACCTTTCATGTTAAGATAAATATCCCGAAGACTATAGATCCTTGACGTCACGTACCACTTTTAATACTGTAAATTCATTATTTTTCGTGGGTGACTAATTTTCATGGATTTCGTGGTTGCTCAATCCACGAACTTGACCCAACGAACACTAGGTGACCGAAACATTTTACCCCCAAAATTCGCAAACTTTCACAAAATATCCGCAAAATGACAAATCTAAAATATTTAGCTGTGAACGATATATATATATATATATATATATATATATATATATATATATATATATATATATATATATATATATATATATATATATATATATATATACATACGTGCACTTTAATATCTAACCACCAAGAGTAGAATGTTTCTTATTTACTGTCCAAATGTACTCATGAAACTCCGTAAAGTGTAGATTCCCAAAATGCAAAATTGTCCAAATCCGTCACACATCCGCATAGTCGGTGAAAAACCCGTAACTTCCGAAAACATCCGCAGGTGTAATCACTCTGCGAACATTTTTTCTTAAGAGGAAATAATAGGGCCCTTTTCTCATGCCAAGAATTTAAATAAATGAATGCACACTAGTTTTTTGTACAGAAAAAGTTCATTTTTGGTGGTACAAGACCGCTTTCTCGTACCGCTCTTCCGAATTGTAAACGAACAAAGGAACGATTGGTGGTTTAGAAAATACAATTGTACAAGCAATTAAACTGTCATATTTCAATAACAGCTGACACAGATTAGTTTATGGTAATAATGATTTTCTGATGGTATTTCATTTGTACATGTATTGAAACCGGAGCTTTCACCTTTTCCGAATAAAGATAATGCCCAGATGTCCGAAATCGAGGACAGTACGAAACTTGACTGAACATAGGTCGTCATGTGAACTGTAGGTACACTTATTCACTTAAATAAAAATAAAATTAAAACTGGAAAACGTTTTGTATAGGCAAATATGACAACGATGCTCATAATAATCGATAAAAATATAGTTTGACGAGTTTTCTGTTCTACACGAATATTCACTTCTTAGAAATCCTTACCAGTTCCTTGAATACTGACTGTGGAATCCATCCATATTCGCTCACCAATGTTGTAGATTCGAATGACGTTCTGTAGCTTGTTCTGTGCCTGACCGCGTGTATGTGCAGGTGTGTGCAGTCTGCGTGCATGCGCTTGATTGTTAGTCTTTGTTTGCAGATTCGCAGTTGTACGCGAAAAATTCTACGAGTATACATAGGTTAGCCGAGGAGACCACAGCACGTAATGCCGGCCTTTGATCTCTTGATTTTGACGCTGGGCGTTTGTGCCAAGATCCATGACGTTACACAATTTTACAAGAATCTCAGCTCGCACTGATCTGGAAGTGAATGATACAACATAATCATGAAAATAATAAGCACCGAAAGTTTTTTCTCCCACAAATTTAAATTTTTAAGTTCATAAAGCGGTATTAGATGGCTAGGGTTCGAGTCTATTGTCCTTGCGAGACTCGATCTCCACGATATATACGATTTTAACTATTCGGCTACGGAATTAAAGCTTGGCTCACCGATTTATTCAGCCACTCAAAGTAAATAAATAATCATAACGTCTTCATAGCGTTGGTGTGCTAGAAATGGCTTTAACTGAGAAGTTTCTTGATGATACATGCTATCCTAACGATTATATCAAAAACGTCCATATCTGAGCGATCAGGGAATCCTGTTTATACATCTGTTTATCAAAAAAAAAAAAAAAAAAAAAAAAAAAAAATGCGTTTCGGTTTTATAAGCTTGGGTCCTGATTATTAAAAAAACTGCTACGATTTAAAGTGCGAATCAAACCGATAAGAAAGCTCCCTTGCTAATGCACGTTTCCACATTACCGTATTACTCGCTTACAACTGCAAACTGCACAGCTCCAGATCTGCCGTCGCATAATGCGCTGGCAGATATGGGTCTATGCAATTTGTTAGGAGTAATCAGTAGAACAAACAACACAGACCTGCCTGTGCCGAGATTTCCTCGTTTTTCACGAGAACGCATACACAAAAATTATTTAATTCTTTATCAACAACACAATGTAACAATTTCCTTGATGTTAATAAAATACCTTTTCATGTCACTGATAATCATGCTCCAAAAATGCAAAAATACTCCCCTAAATGCGCCCCCCCCCCCACATGAACAGTCATGAACTTGGAAAGGCCATCTATAAAATGTGTATGGCCCAAAACAAATTAAATAAATATAAAACTAAATGAGTCTCGGACATTTTGTCACCAAGCTCAGAAGACAAGGTTTCAATATATTTTTTATTTATATAACCCTTTTGCTGTTTTTTAAGTGTTACTGTAACATCATTCTGCCCCGATTACTGACCAAACAAATGTACCGTATATACTCGCGTATAACTCGATACCAACTGCAAACAGCATAGACCCAGATCTGCCGGCGCATACTGCATAATGCGCCGGCAGATCTGGGTCTAAGCAGTTTGTAAGGACCAATAAGTAGAACCAACAACATAGACCATGATCTGCCGGCGCATTTGGACACATATTATACGCGGGTACATACGGTATGAGAAATTTTCAATGAGTACTACATTAACATTGCAAAAACCACTGTATCAAATGAACTCATAGATAACATTACCATTCACTCTAGCATGCAAGCTATTCATGACAATCAACCACCTGAAAAATACCCAACTCTCAAACTGAAACCTATGATCCAGAACAAGTCTTCAAAATTATGAAAGGCCTTGATACAAAAATATCTACAGGTGTTGACAACATACCACCTAAAATTCTTAAATTAGGAACACCCGTTTTATGATCAGAAATTAGGATAGTTTTTAATACTTGTATCAACAAAGGGAAATTTCCAGAACGTCTTAAAGAAGCAAATGTAACCCCAATTTACAAAAACAATCTGATCCTATGGACAAGGGCAACTACAGACCAGTCAGCATTTTACCTTGCACTTTCAAAATTTGTGAAAAGCTTGTATTTGATCAGATCCAATTGTATTTTGATAGTATTTTTTAAAACTTTCTATCTGCTTTTAGAAAAGGGTATGGATGTCAAACTATTCTACTGAAACTGGTGGAGGACTGGAGGGATGCCCTGGACAATGGTCCAATGTGGGTGCAATACTAATGGACCTACCCAAGACCTTCAACAGTCTTCCGCACAGCCTCATCATCGAAAAAAATAAAAGCCTATAACATTGTACAGAACTCGATCAAACTAATTGAAAACTATTTGTATAATGGAAAACAATGCGTTAAACTGGGGTCCTCATATAATAACTGGGATATTGCCTCCCAACGGAGTTCATATGTACCGCAAGACTCAAAACTAGCACCTCTCATATTTAATATCTTTATAAATGACATTTTCTACTTCACACAAAACATAATACTGTATATTTACACTGATGACAACACCATATAATACATCCATAAAGAAAAAAAAAATTAATATCTTGTCTCTAAAATGAGAGCAAAATACTGACTGACTGGTTTGCAGCCAATGGTATGCAAGCAAACCCCCAGAAATTTGGAGCCATTGTTCTTGGCCAATTTTTCACCATAAAAGACCATGAAATACCTTGTGAAGACTGTATGAAACTCCTTGGACTAGATATCGATTTTAAACTAAAATTTTTTTAGCTACCATATATCTAAGACCTGTCAAAAAGCAGTAAGACAATTAAACATCTTGCAATGTCTCAACCACTATTTTTCCATTAATGCTACACACAAGCAAATGCTTTATTAGGTCAAACTTCAACTACTGCCCCATTATTTAGCATTTCTGTAGCAAACAAAACTTTGACAAAATGGAAAAAATACAGTATATGACACTAAAATTGGCGTTTGATGTTTTTAATAGCTCATATGACTGCTAATAAAAGCAAACCTTCCTACTATACACATTAGTAGATTAAGATACATGGCAACTGAAGCATATGATACTTAACAAGAAAACACCTAATTACCCAGTAATCTGGTTACATAAAAAAACTTCAACTATAATCTTAGACACCAAAATTTGGCAACAGTACCAAGAGTAAAGACCACAAGGTATGGTAAGCTCTCTTTTGAATGTAATGTTCCCAGAATCTGGAACAGCTTGCCCAATGAACTGAGAACAATCCCCGATTTAAAAGAATTCAGCCAGCCGATTCAGACATTGCCCAGGACTCTATGTCCTTCTATTTAGTGGCCAGCAATTCAGCTTTAAAGATTACAAGCTTCACAGAGATACTCGGGCTTAAATCCTGCACCAATAATGCCTATTTAAATTACTGATCTTTCTAGATTTTTTTTTTTTTAACTGGCTCCCATTTTAACTTTTAGCACCCTCCTTCACCTGTCATATTTCTTATCCAATGCATGCCTTTATTTGCATGCTATATACCGTTGTCTTGTCTTTAAATCTGCCGTTATCGTTGGCATTGTGCATGCTTTTAACAAGAAAATTGTCATATTTCCTACATTAATTTTAAATGTACTCCTTTCTATGCTGTGTTACATGTTCATATGTACAAAAAAATAATTTAAAAAAATGTATATTTGCATATTATATACTGTTGTATCGTCTTTTTAATCTACTTTAATGTTGGCATTGTAATGTTTAGATGTGTACTGTTTCAATGTACCCTATATACTCGCGTATAAACTGATATCAACTGCAAACTGCATAGACCCAGATCTGCCATCGCATAATGCGCTGGCAAATCTGGGTCTATGCAGTTTGTAAGGACTAATCAGTAGAACAAACAACATAGATCCTGATCTGCCGGCACATTATGCGACGGCAGATCAGGGTCTATCTTGTTTTCATTCGGACTTAGCTTATACACGAGTATAATACGGTAAATATGTACTGTCTGCTGAATTAAGAAATACTTTTGTTATGTCATATCGGTAAAATAACTTATGGCTGCCTAAATGAGGGATATTCTCAAGGCCAAACAAAGGAAACTGAAGAAGGGAAATACAATCAGCCCAGTAAATCGCAACTGATTAGCGACAATGAAATTGAAATGTATGGAATAGCAATCAGTCTGGCCTTGCTACCTCGCAACAAAATTATGGACACCCTTTGGTTTAATCACATGGTTCATTTTGTGCTATGTGGTTCTGCAGAGGGTAACATTGGGATACGTGTTGTGGAGGATGTCAAACTCTGTATTGATTGCAGTGGATAGGAATATTTAGAGTTCCAGGAGAGATAGACCAAAACTAGACAGGGATGATTTTGTTTTGTTTTTGTTGGTTTTAAAGGCAATTTTAACACACTATTGGCTATATCTTGCCAAAGAGATGGGAGCTAAGTGCCTTTCCCAATGAAACATCGAGGCAGCTGACCTGAGCTGGTCTGGGCAGGTATTGAGCCTGTAACTTTTGGATTATGAGTCCAAAAGTCTGCCAACTGAGTTACTGCAGCTCTCCAAGCAGCTGGGGAAGAACCCTCACGATGTGAGGATAGGAAAACCTAAGATGCGGTCAAATCTGAAAAGGTGCATGCATCGTCCTGTCAATATTTAAACAAAATTCTCAATTATGCCCTGCTGATTATAGCAAACCATCAGATTCATGTATACAAAGCCTTCAAACCATGAAATCAACTGATCAGTGGTTCAAACATTAACCAATAAGTGTAAACAAACTACTTCTATCATGAGTAGAATGGCCAGAGCAGTAGACTCCAAGTCTCGACTGACACTCTAAGCTCTAAGGTTTTGCAATGTATGGTTATTATAATAGAAATATTAGAAAAATCTCTGAGCATCAAGACTAAAGGACACCATGAAGACAAAAACATTCCAGTGAATCAGAAAATGCAAAAAACAGGCCATCACAACATTCAATCTGTAAACAATTATAGCCACACCAATTATGATGAGCACAAAAATATATGCAGTGTTGTCCAATCCATTGCTGACATTATTTATCCATCCTCCCCAAATCCACACTGAATAAAAATATGAAAATCCATGCCAAAGATATTTTGATGCAAATTTAACTATCGATCGTTAGTGATCTTCAAAGTATATAAATATTATTCACTTACCATTGGATTCTACACATTTTGATCTCTAATTTGATATATAAAAAAACATGCTTCGCAAATGCGATTAAGTGTACCGGACTTGGCTTCAAAGGTAATAAACTTTTGAATTTTTCAACTTTGCCGAGCATGTGGTATAGATACCACCTTGAATATTTTACAATATTTGTAAACAAACATTTTTAACCATTAGTTGAACAACATATTGATCAATAAATGTTCACAGTATAATTGTTATGACTTAAAGCTAACAAATAAAAGAATCTAAATTGATTTGTAGCATTTATTCGTATATTTTAAATGCAGTCTTGATGCTTGAAACTTTTGCGAATTCGTGGAGACAATCGTTCTTCATAACCATTCGAACTTGAAGGTAACATTGAATTTGTTTTTTCATTCAAATCTAACAATTTGTTGGTTCATTACTGTTTTGTTTGTGTTTTTTTTTTACAGTAAACTGTTCAGTTAAAAATACTGTAATGATTATAAATTGTGAATTACAATTGTGTTGAATATTCATGTTTGATGAATGCTATGAAAATTACACCCCGATTAAATTATATTTATATATAGTTCAACAGTTTAAATTTGCTAGCTTATCCTTTTTTATACAGTATACAGCTGTTAAAAATATTAAATCATTAAATTATTAAAAATTAATGATAATAATTATTTTCATTATGAATGAAAATTACACACTCCCCTTTTTAAATTATTTTAATGTTTTTAATTTTTATACTATATTTATATATAGTATAATAGTTGGTCCTTTGTTTAGATTGATGTCTATGCAAGCTATCCTGGTAATACAGATATTCCAAGCTGTTATGGCCTTTTGGTCCTTGTTGCCATTCAGAATGGATTATCCAGGCCCCTTCTGCCAGAAATATGACTTGACAAAAGAAAAGATGTTGAACCATGTCCATGAACATAAACCTATATCCAACCTTTAACCTTCAAAATGGAGTTGTACTAGAAATCAAAACTTTCCTTGCGAAGTCAAACAGAGCAGCTAGTGAACTTAATAATGTGGTTTTTAAGTTGTATCCAACATTCAATACAGTGAATCAAAAATCATTGGCAACAAAAATCACCAGACTTTGTGAACAGGGAACAAATTAGGCCATAAGAAAAAAGCTGCGGGCTTCAAAAATGTATCCGACCTCTTGGAAAAATTGTTTGAACCACCAGCAACTCTGACAAATCAAGCTCAAGTAGCAATCTGTAAATCATCAAATAACATTCAATCTGTATTTGAGGAAAGCATAAATTTAAAGACATGTTTACAGGAACCAGATGTGGAAAATGTATGCATATCTAGATTAAATTTAAATGTGAGCATTCAGACTGATGAATGAGCGCCAGAAAGAAACTGCTAAAGTAGAAAACCTCCTTCAGTATAATTTGAGCAAACTCCATGCCGAAATCCTGGCCATTTTCAATGGCCAACTAATTTGAGCAAACTCCATGCCGAAATCCTGGCCATTTTCAATGGCCAACAAGGGAAGACAAACAAACAGTGAAAAAACGGTTTGTTTTAAAAAAAGGATTTGTACCAGATTGTGTGAAATTGGGACGACAGTGGTTCATTAAAAACTTTAAGGAAATTCAGAGTGAGTTGTTCAGAGATGAATACTTTTGATAATAATGGAATGTTTAAATGTAAATATACAGGAACTCAAGGCAGTGTGATCTACAAATGTGATCTACAAAAAAGAGACCAGAAAAGCTGCTTATTCTTTATATATCACGTGTACTATATATACCTAGTTAGAAAGTTTGTAAATAAGATGGTAGAATTTTTACATAATTTTTCTTAGTTAACTCATTACTACCTACACATAGAAAGTATCTTAAAGCAAAAATGCATTCAGCTGGAAAATTTACATAGGAATGCCAAATTTCATAGCAGTACCTTAACAAATACAAAAGTTACAACATTTTAAAGATAAATATTGTTGGTTTTAGGTCCGACATCAAGCAACACAAACCTGGCATTATATAAGACTAAAAATTCTGAAAATAACTCAATTTTTGTAAACTTCAATTACTGTAACTTTGGTTCTAGTAGACATATCTTGATAATTTAAACTGTTCTGAAGATGTTTTCATGAGCTTTTTCGTTTGGAATAAGTTTCAATATTGTTTAACATCTTAAAATAATTTGACTGGGGTTGCTAATCCATTCAGGAGGAGTTTCAAGATGGCCACTGTGGCAGCCATATTGGATGTCATATCTCCACCATTATCATTTAGGACCAACTATGCATCATAAGAAATCTTCTGGTGAAAAGCCCATGTCAATATGACTTTCTGTTCAGGAGTAGTGATAACAAGATTTTCAAGATGGCCACTACCCCAGATTGGCACCATTTTCATTTAGGACTAACTAGACCATGGGATGAATGTGTGCATACAGTTTCATGACAATCCAGCAAGTAATTTAGGAGAAGTAGTGATAACGAACTTGTGCTAAAGGACAGATGGACGATGGAGAAAAAAAGCATCCCATAAGCTCTCCTGGTCTATGACCAGTAGAGCTAATTAGACTCTTGCTACAATTATGTGGTGCATTCTTTTCATCTCTGTCATTTAGTAGAAGAATTTCTATCAAGCTTGAGGCAGATAATACTGACAGATTGTCTGCACATTATTAGACCTAACAGCAGCATGTCAACCTTTTCAAGAAACCTGTTTCCTACCAAAGCATGTACCAAGAAGCTAAAATGCAGTTTAGTACACATCAACACAGCAAAATGATTTCAATTATCAGCATGAAGCTTATAGCATTATAGGAGTGCTATTGTTTCTGTATTTTAACTGTTTAACTGATTTAATGTTATGTGAATAAATACTATTTAAAAATTATAAATGATTGGTTGTTTTCTTATTCAACATCTGAACTTTCAATATCTCCGAGTTATCTCTGAAATAAGAAAATGAAATATTCTTCCTCAGTTGTCTGAACCCCTATAATGTATATCCTTTCTTATCTCTATGAAGTTTCTCCATACATCGATGAGCTCCAATTTAGTAATGTCTTTAAGCTTCTCTCCAGACCAAAGGTTATTAGGCAGTCAAATCTATTAAATAATAAGGATTAGGCAGTAAAATCTATTAAATAATAAGGGTTATTAGGCAGTCAAATCTATTAAATAATAAGGGTTATTAGGCAGTCAAATCAATTAAATAATAAGGATACATTTTGCATTGATTATTATGCGGATGTGGAAGTATCTAGTTATAATACTGAAGGAAACAGCAAATTTGCAGTAGATTAGCAGGATTGAGTAATCTATTTGACAAAGTGATGAGAACAGAACAGACTTGGCTCTGCAAGCAGCATGCTCATTTTGAGTTGACTGAACTATCTTTGTCATAGGAAGGGATAGGAATATGATGAAAAAACAATCCTACGCTATGATGAGGTTCAAAGCGGTAACTTCCAATATGAAGATCTAAAATCTACTTACAATACTCATAAATCTGTAAATCTGGAGTAGAAGAAATTAAATCACTACAAGGCATATCTCAAATTGCATCAGGATATAATGAACTGTTCCTGAGTTATGACGATTTCAAGCAACTTCATAATTTAAAATTGATTGAAAAGGCCCATAACTCTGTCAAAAATGAAGCAAAAGAGATGAAATTCCGAAGAAGCACATTTACTTCTATTATTGTACACACACAAATGCATCAAAATATGTGGAATGGTTTCTTAGCTTTACTGATTACAAGAAACTCTGTTGTGAAGATCTTAATTGATAGAACAATGGCTATAAAAAATTCTGTCCAAAATGGAGAAGAAAAGACAAAATCTTTAAAAAACACATATTCAGATATAAGGCAGTTCATCTATCAAATGGCATTAATTTTTGTCTCAAATGGTTGCTAAGCTATGCTGGTTACAAGAAGTGTAGACGGATGGAAAGACTAACGGACAGATAGAAACAGACTACTATATGGCTTTCACATTACAATATGGGGCCCTAATACATGCAGTTTGCATTTCCAAGAGACAGAGTTGGTTTTTATCATTTATTCTGCGAGTGTTTTATCAGACAACTAAAAAAACATTTAAAATCATCAACTTATACCTTATTCAACAAAAGAAAAATCAATCCATAAAAAGAGGTAACAATTATCTCATGAATACTGAATGAAAGAAAAATCAAACTTAAATTAGTAGTCTAACCTGAAAATGTTCAAGTTTCAAAAGGTCATTTAACTTAAATGATGAGAGCTTGTAGTTTAGAATCATTAAATTTGGAAAGATTTTAAATTTTCTACATTTTAGCAACATAAAATCTGCATCCTGTATTTAGGTACTCATGATCCTTAATTTTCAATTTTTGGCATTTCATTCAGAATAAAATTATATCTGGCAAACAAAAGACTTTCTGAAGCATACCAAATTTTGCACTTCTTACATTTTCTGAGGTATGCTAATTTAAAGCCACAGATTTAGAAAACTAATCTCAGTTCAACAAAACATTCTGAAATTATCCAAATAATGATTCTGAAGCTACAAAATCAAATTCTGCACAATGATTGTTTGAAATTAATATTTCAACTCAAAAGTTCAATTTGTTTTTGCTTTTGTCGGTTCAATGGCACTTTTAATACATGATTGGCTATATCATGCCTAGATAATGGGAGCTAAGTGCCTTCCCCAAGGCCACACTGAGACAGCTTACCTGGGCAGGCATCGAACCCATGACCCAAGGATTACAAACTACAGTACCCACTTTCATAAAGTATTCCGGCATGTGAATGTACTCAACTCACAATATTAATTTTCCATAAAATTCTTGAACTTACATTTCTGTATGTGCAACAGTTAAAAAAGACTAGTTTATTATGAAAAAGAAGTTTGATATAATCTTTTCAATGCACTTATCAAATTGTACATGACAAAACTGCGTTGAGTATGTTCTCAAAGTGGAGATATTTTACAGAAACTGGACCTGGATGTTTGTTGGAAGATAATCCAAAAATGAATTGCATATTAAAACCATGTTAAGAAACGCATGTAACTTTAAGTAATCCATTAAATTTATGTGTGCATTTTAAAAAAACAAAAAACATCATACATGGTTGGATAAAATATTAAAACATCTGCTGGAACATGAACCCAAATATAAAACCTTTCAATGGCCTCCACAACCGCCATCCAAGAGTAAAGTCTCTTATAAACTAGGTTCACTATTGTTGGTAATGTCTCTCACTTGCACTGGGTAGCTCTGGTACAGCACACATATATTAAAGTCTGTACAAAAAAGCAAGAAGAATTTGGAAAGTTTGGTTATTCTACTGATTGTCAGGTAATGAATTTTTTGTAAAACACTGGTAGAATAAGGAAAGAATAGTGCATTTGTAGAACTTTGAAAAACAAACAGTATTTCCATGTTAAATAAGGAATGAACCACTGATGCACTCAGTATATATCATATATATTTCTCTACAATTTGGTATCTATATTGTTCAGCAACAAACAAGGAATTGTTGCCATTATGATATCGGACAGGTTTATACTAGTTAGTACCTCAAATGTGGAGTTATTACTTATATTGGTTATAGCTGAACGACTTCTACAGTATCGCTTAACAGTAAATATATATTTCAGACAAGAACATTTCTGTAATTTTAGGCATTTTATCTGAAATTCTGGACAAAATTAAGAATAGATGCATTTTATAAAATTAATTTATTTATGTATCTCTTGAAAGAAACTGATAAATATAGGCAAATTATAGCAGACTACATCATATGCTTGATCAAACCATCGTTGCTATGGTGATTTTAAAAACAAGAAAACCAAATGATTTGATTGCTTACATAACCTTTCATTTGTGATTAAAAAGAAGTAACAGTCAAGTGCAGCAAATAAATTTGCAAATGTCAAAATCTTTGTTGATTATCATTGATTCAACACATTAAACAGTTGCATGTTTACTGTAGGCAGTAAACCAGAAATACCCAGTGCATAATCAATGTAGCTGCCACGTAGCAGTCATGGGCATTCACTCTGGAGAAGCAGGAGAGGACCATTCACACTGTTTTTCAAAGTGTTCATGCAGTGTAAATTATCAACAACTAAATCAACCAATTTCTGTACAAATTAAACAAAAAGGTGTTTTTATCATCTTATACATATTAATTTGCTACAAGGTACTTGCATGTACATGTTACTAATAGATTAAAATAGAATTCTGTATTTATAATACAAAAGACATGCTGAACTAAATAGTTATTGTTATTATTTTTTGTATGATGAACGTTCTTACTTTCTTTTTAAGAGGGTCTAAAGGGAGAATAGTCCTGACTAAATAAGTCACCCTCTATAAATAAAGTATTATTATTATTCTATAGAAGGTTGAACAAAAAACATTCTTATAAAACACAAGAAACATTTTGGTTAGGTCTTTTGATCATGTAGGGGGTACTGTTTGTAGCCCAGCTTAGGAGCCTGGGGGACATTTCCCTTATTTTTCTATGGATTTGTACTTATGCCATTTAAAAGGGATAGGTGCTTACTATATTTTAGGGGACATACTAGGTGGAAAAATGTCTCCAGGACTCACCATAAGTACAACACACATGCACGCATGCATGTACACACACACATACATAATTTAAAAACTGAATTTATTATTGATCAACTACACTTGGCTAAGTTTAGCCTTTGTGGAATACTTTGGTGATGTTGCATTACTTCCTGGACTAAGAACTCCAAATATTTTGTCCTCTGATGCATATTCATTTGACACATAGTCAAAAAGAATTCCTAAGATAACATTCAGTGATGACATGTCATACTTATGACAACCAGAATACATATATCGGGGTCTCCGATCGGTACATCCTGAACTTTGAGCTCCTGTTGGATCTATGCATTCCTCCGTGAGTGCACACTTGACCCATGGTAACATCAATTCACGATGAACACGATCAGTGTTGTAAATAATCAAATGTGTAGATTTCACAGCATGATGAAAATAATATTTTTCTTTTTTAGTCTTGAAGAATTCAAACATTTTTGGATGTGTAAGTGCAGATGTTGGATCATCTATCGTCCAGGCAGATATTCCCACTTTCTGAGCTTGCTTGATGCTTCTATCCACGTCACCAGATATGAAATATTCTGATGGATCAGCCCATATAACTGAGCCATATTCATTTAGCATTTCCTAGAATGAAAAACAAAAGACAGGAAAAGTTATAATTAATACAGTACCATATATACTCGCTTGTAAGTCAGCTCCAACTGCAAATAACATAGACCCTGATCTGCCATCGCATAATGCACTGGCAGATAAGGGTCTATGTTGTTCGTTGATCTGATTACTCCTAACAAAATGCATAGATCCAAATCTGATGGTGCATTATGCGATGGCGGATCTAGGTCTATGCAGTTTGCAGTTGGACTCAACTTGACTCTTTGTCTGACCAGAGACAACAAAAAGGATAACCATCTGTCCTTTTACAACTGGTACATGCCAGGCAAGTGGGTGGGTATTCCAGGGGGCTTTCTTGTGTCCACATTTACCCACATTTTGTCTCTTAGACATTACTGTAAAAGAAAAACACTGAAAACAAGAACAGTAATCTTGTATAACGAATATAATGTATGAGAATTTGCATGGAACTAGACTGAACTGAATGCAAATTAAGACAGCAATACTTTAATTGCCCAGTGAGTCTGTATTTAACATGAATTAAAACAAACAACAATACTAATGTTTCAATCACAATGACAGCAGCAATACTTAATTCTGAGTACTGGAGACGAAGAATACCAAAAAAACCAGCAAGGTAATATGATCCGACTAAAAAGGAATACTATCCTTTAAAGATTAAATAAAATTTAAGGGTGTCCAAACAAATGAACACACAAATGAATATGAGTGCTGGTGTGAGACCCTCTTCCATGAGTTAAACTCTGCATAAATGATATAGAAAAGAATGTACATTTCGGAGAGTTGTATCTCAACAAAATTAAGGAAAAGGAGGCAAGAAACTAATCTGGCAAGGATAGGAAGGCTAAATAACTACCTGAAGTCAGAAAAATTTACTTAAATTAATTAAGGGATGACAAATATGTTACCCTAATGCCCTGTGCCCTGGGGGGGGGGGGGGGGAGGTAACCTAAAAGGCAAGGCTATGAATAAATGCAACTTAAAATGTCAAAAAAGAGTTAATTCCAACTAAGGAAAACACTTGGACTGAGGGTAAATACACTCAATAAATATGACGCATCTATTAAAAATGACCAATTTGTGCTGTATGATACAATGCGAAAGCAATTTTTCTGTAGAGCATAATTTGTATCCACTAAACATTGAGACATCTGTAAAAACAACGAGGACTACTGAGCATGCGCTGGGACATAGGGTCAACTTAAAGAATCTTCTGAAAGTCACCGTATGGGAGGATGAATTTTCATCATACAGACAAGGGTAATTTCTGTCCCAGAAAGGGTAAGCTATGCAACAGCAACAGTAAGCGTATTACATGTACTGATATTAAATTTAAATGCCCAGTCCCTGCATATGTATATAACCAAAACCTTAAATGCACACTTTAACCCGCTGTTCACAGATAACAAACCTCAAACTTTCCCCCATTAAAAGCAAAAAATCAGAATACTTGGGTCAAATATGTATCAATTAAGGTCAGACACATGCTATTTAACACAAAGAAGTCAAATTTAAATGCACAGTTCCTACCTACAAGCAATACACAAAACTTTACACACAAACTTTAACCTCAAACCTTTCCAATAAATTGTATATCACAAAGTCAGTAAAACTGGCCAAAAAGCATTTAATAAGGACAGTCACGTGCTTTTTAACACACAGAAATGAAATTTAAATGCCTAGTTGTCTTCATACAAGCAATAAACAAAATGTTAAACAAAAAATTTAACCTGTTGCCTACATTGAGCAAACCTTAAATATAAACTTAAACCTCAAACCTTTCTCCATAAATTGTGAAAAAAAATAGTAAATTTGGGTACAAAAGCATTGAATAAGGTCACGAATATGCTATTTAACACAAAAGCATTGAATAAGTTCAAAGATATGCTATTTAACACAAAGTAAATTTTAAATGCATAGTTCCTTCCTGTAAGTTATTATCAAAACCTTAAACACAAACTTTAACCTGCCACATATATCCACCAACAAATCAAGTCCTGCCATAACATGGGTCATTCTTCCGAACACAGCAAAAATTTATGATTTCATGAAAAAATGTCCTAAAACCTTTGTGTCAAAGCAAATATTACAGTTAAACATCAGTTATCAGGACCAATTAAGAGACAGGGATTTTGCCCAGTTATTTGGTTATCAGGATAACTGATAAATGTATATAGACTTAATTGTGTATCTAGGGGAAACCCTGCTTTTCCATATGATCTAAAAGTCTGGAGAAGTAATGTCCATATAATCAATTTGTTACTGTATAGTGAGTGTTAGTATGTAAAACAATAATTGTTTGAAAAACACATTGGATTTCTAAAGCTCAATGTCAGTATGTCTCAAAAATGTATACTATACATACCCGCTTATAAGTCAGGTCAAACTGCAAACAACATAAACCCTGATCTGCCATTGCATAATGATCAGGGTCTATGTTGTTTGTTGTACTGATTACTCCTAACATACTGCATATACCCAGATCTGATGGTGTATTATGCAATGACGGATCTGGGTCTATGAAGTTTGCAGTTGGATCTGAATTATAAGAAAGCATTTACGGTAATACCATCAATAAGAAGGGAAGATTGATTCTAAAGATGGCAAACACACTTTTCCAAGGTGAGATGAACTTGACTAGAGTCAAAATGTATCTAGCCTTTCTTCCATAACATCAAGTCAAAGTAACAAATGTTATACAGTTATTCTAAGTTCAGTCTTTAGGAAACAATAACAAGATGAAACATGGGAGAATTTGCAGAATTATGGATTCATATCACTATGAAAATGTCTTGAGACACAAAAATATCATTACACTACCATATAGTGGAAATTTTTAGCGGTGGAGAAATTTTGCAATTTAGTGGTCTCAGAGTTCAAATGACTGAAATAAATCCCATCAAAATTTACCATCTTAATTATTATAACCAGCCTGTATGCATGACCACAAAAATATAACTACTGGTGGCCAAAATTTAAAAATCCCCCTTTTTGAACAAAATTGTAAAATTTTACCCACCTACTGTAGTATCAAAAATTTTCGTGGGGTACCAAATGTAGTGGATTTCATTGCTGTCCTTAACCTCAAATTTAAAGACCCAATGAAAAATTAGCCACAGATGATAAAGAAGACCACCCCTTTTACTGTGTATCATTCCTAGAGATCAACAAAGCTATTTATAAATCAACGTTATTTTTTTAATCTGGTTACAAATATCAGCTTTTACATTTGTCTTGTTTTATTTTCACCCTTTAAAAAAAAAGAATTATAAAGCATTTTATATTGTTTCAATGCACATATATCTATATGGTATCCAATAGTCATAATTTCAACTCGATGCCTTAAATCAATATGTTGTAAGATAAGTAAGGATAGTGAGAATCAAGAAGAAGCATAAGGTATTAAAACACTGTTATTACTGAAAATGAAAGAAAGAATAGAAAATGACACTATAAATGAAAATTTGATTTAATACTTATTCAAATTGATTCTTCATTCAAGTGAAACTTGTAAAAAAATTTAAATCCTCGTGAAAGTACATCTCATTTTATCCATGCATCTTAATCCCAATAAACAACATGACTGTAAAATACTAAAACAATTGCTTGAGGCACAATTACTAATGAAACACTAGGTATATACACTAATTACGGCAGAGTACTGAAGCTCACATTTCCCTGATTTTCAGACAAAACCACTGAATCAACATAGAATCACTCAAGTCGGCTGGTACACACAAAAGTTTGTCGGGTAAATAATCCGGAAATTGTTGAATTAAACAAGTCCAGTATTCTCAAAGCCATGGATAATCTTTCAAACATTTTTGTGTGAGCTGCAATTATCCATTCAGCATCAATCTGCTTCATTGATGATGTTTTAAGTAAATTCTAGTGGTTGAAGTTGGTTTGTACATGAGGCAGGCTCAAACAAAGGAGTGATTCCATTGTTTTTCAGTTTAGTTAGCATCTTTGCACTTTGATGGGCTCTGAACACAACAATTGACACTGCTTGCTAACTGCATTGAGCAAGGGGCAGCTGATCATGTGTTTGGTTCACATGTGGAATTACATTATCCAAACCAACGGGGATCTAAGTTGATTTTTACCACTCTAAAGCCTCTGTGTTAATGCCACGGTCATCAGAAAGTAATTGATTATGCAACTTTATGGACAGTGTTTTAAGGAAGAAATCATACACATGTACTTTAATAACTGGTTAGTAGCTTAGTGTTGTTGGCTGCATCGGTTCCCTTTGATGCTGAGTGTAAAAGATTTATCTTGACAGATGTTTGATTGTGCTCATACAGGTGGTAGTAGTTTTAACCATTGAAGCAATCGTTGTTTGTTGTCCTCATAGTTTTGTTCTTTTGTATTCTTTATTTCAGGTACACCACTCTGTTGATAACTCACACCTGAATAACTCGCAAACCCGCTTATAACATGGGGTCAGGCGTGGATCCCATTTTTTTTTACTAGAAATAAATTTAAAAAATTTCCCCCATTTGTTGAACGTGAACAAAAATCGCAATCAAAATTATTAAATGAAACCTTGACACATCGCTCATTTTATCATCTAAAACAGTGGTCAGTACCCGGAAATTTGAATCAACATCATGAAATTTTCAACTTTTAATAAGAAGTCATATATTTTGTTCAATCTTCTTTCAAAACAACATTGTCAGTACACTGTAAATAACAATATTCGACAAAATTTCAATCAATGAAAATGTCACTAATGCTTAATGGTGAAAACACTTAAAAAAATAAATACCAATTAAATAAGTTTTGTCAAGTGAAACTTGTGTTTTAGTTCTACCTTTTAGTTTCAGTGTAACCATCATAAATGCAATATGCCATCTTGTATTCAAACGTGAAAAATATAATTCAACTGTCACAGCTATGTCCGCGAGTGTTTCCGTGAGAACCTAATTAAGTGCCGACCATTTTTTGATCTCCGACTTGCGGAAGTATTCATTGTGTTATTACACTCAATTAAAAACAGACCTGCTTCATATTATCACTTTAATTACGTCTTTTGTATCAAATTGTATAATTGGGTTGGAATAAAAAGAGTTAAAAGGCGTGCAAATCCTACCTGCGTAAGAGCTAGCGGTCATGGACGTGTGTCAAGTCAACTCAATTCAATTGATCAATCGAACACAGTTATAAATATTATTATGTAAGTAATATAATTAAACTACCTGAAATTAGCCTACTCATTCACAAAGATAGTATGGCAACCAAGCGAAATGAGTACTTTGTGAATATAAAGCTCTGTTTCACAGATACGGTTCATTATGGAGAAGCTAGTTGAACTTCTGAGTTTGTATTAAATTAAAATTTCTCAATTGCCACTCAGGGATTTCCTCATGGATAAGAAGAAGTTTCACTATTACTTGCATCCGAATTTTATTAATAGAACAAGAAATAAATAGAGTTTCTACGTTGACGGTTGTTTCACGAAATAAATGTCGCTATTTTTTGAAAAAAAAAGGAATCTTGTTTTGTTGTGAATCAACACAACAAAAAGCAGTGACGTAATATACAATATTTTCACATACATGTGTTGTTGAAACTGCTTAGACTAATGTTGTTAATGATCTTTCAGAGGTTGGGTATCTTGAAAATAAAGATAACTTATACAAGAAAGCGAACAACTGCATTAAAAAAATCTCTTTATTGACAATTATTCCCAATGCAATAATAAAACGAGTATTCAGCCATTAAACAGCCCCATTACCCCCCCCCCCACCCCATCCAATGCAGTTTTCTCAATGTCCAGTGGAATTGGCATCCCTTCTTAATATTTTTGAGGTCCCTTGGTAATTCGCGCCCTCGCTTATAGTGCGGTCTATGTTTTTGGACCCCATTGTGCATGAGTTATTGAGGGAGAGGTGTATTTGTTGAGGTTAATCCATGAAATGAAATACCTACAAATATACAAACTTTGATAGGCAAGACCACGAATTTAAGTACCCATGAAAATGTCTCTTTTTCTCTTCAAAACCACAAAAACTGCGACCCACGAAAATAAATGATACGACAGTATATGGTATATGTAAACATATTCTAAACCATCTGCATAATAAGTGCTCTAAGTACACTCCAACTGTTAAACTAAAATTATACCAATCATGTTCCTCTTCCTTACAGGTCATTATAAATCCTATACTGAATGAGATAAAAGCATAAATGATGATGTAAGAAAAGATGAAAACTATACTTTGCACCACTGAAGAGTAGCAATTTGTACTGCTGACATATTAGGAAGTAAATACCTACATTTGGTTTGCTCTTAGGTACATGTACTGACCTAACTGGATATGTATACAGATTTAGCTCAGATGCATCAATTTTAGGGTATGTGTCCAAGATATGGTTCAAAACCTATTTCTATTTTTAGACTGCTGGCTGCAAAGGATGTACGGGTGATCTTCTTTTAACAGCAGTTTGTCTTCTTTCAACAGCAGTCTGGTAACATTTATTCAACAGTGTGAGTGGATGGGTGTGACTCATAGGACATGGAACAGGACTGTACAAATTTGAGTATCCGATGTTTGGAACTAGTCCACTGTCTCAGTCAAGCAAGTGCCTCACAGCAAGAATTTAGTCCCAGGCAAGTGCATTTTTCAAAGAATACAAATTGGATGTGTTGTTTTAAAGTAAGAAATTCACTCATTACTCATAATGAACACTTGTTTGCTTATCCTCTTCTAAAGAACAATGGGGAATTTATAGCAGCAATATCAATAACATGAACTGGTTACCCAGTGTTTGCTTCTAAGCACACATGTTTTCCAGTATATTTAAGAAAAACAGTCAAAATGTGGAGTATCGTGCAGTGGGATTCACCACTCTAACATCTCATATTTTCTCAGGTTATCTTAGTTCCCTAGTCAGACTATTGTCCTGCAAACAAATAACTTAGTTGATGTTTAAACATCAACAGATCGGCATGTGCTGTGATTCATAACAGATCAAATGCTCTCAACAGGACTATTGATTACTAGTCCATCAGGAGATGTCAAATTGGAAGATCAAAGGAGGACAATATGTACAGTCAAACCTGTCCCAGTTTCATCTGCTCAAAATGGCCACTCTAACCACCCACACCCCCAGCAAATTTCTGATTTAAAAGTCATGTAAATAATGGTCACCAGCTTTCTGAAGTCAGCAGTCAGGTGTTTCTTAACCAAATAATGGCTTCTCCCTGCTTTCAGCGGTCACTGGGGCATATCAAAATTGATTGCTCTATGCAAGCAAATTAAACTTTTCTTTGATGATGATGGCATTGTTTAGATAAAGGAATAGCATATTAATCAATGTGTAAACATTTTTTATCTCACTTTTACTCACCATACTCCAGTCACATAGTCAATTTAACTCAAAAGTGTCAATATATCACATTCGAAAGTGATGTGCTTTTATCATTAGAGAGAGAGAGATGGTCGAAGCAATTTGTTGGCTGGATAGTGAGAAAGTAGTCATACAGTTGCAGAAGAAATGAGTTGCCTTTTGTAACAGGTATTGTTTGAAATCTTAATTTTTATATCTGATAAAAAAGTTACTCTATAAGGAAAGATACAATTGGTTTTGTCGGGTCTAATGCCATTCTTCAGCACATGATAGGTTATATATGGTGGCCAAGGTTATATATGGTGGCCAGTATATCTGGTGGAGGAAGAACCCAGGACGGCACCTGGAAGAACCACCTACCCATGGGAAGCTACTGGCAAGCTTTCTTATATATCCATGTTGGTCGAGCTGAGACTCGAACTCATGGGAACTGAGGTGAGATGTGTGAGTGATCTGTAAAAGTGAGCACCTTAGACCACTTGAGATGTGTGAGTGATCTGTAAAGGTGAGCACCTTAGACCACTTGAGATGTGTGTGATCTGTAAAGGTGAACACCTTAGACCTTAGACCACTTGAGATGTGTGAGTGATCTGTAAAGGTGAGCACCTTAGACCACTTGAGATGTGTGAGTGATCTGTAAAGGTGAGCACCTTAGACCACTTGAGATGTGTGAGTGATCTGTAAAGGTGAGCACCTTAGACCACTTGAGATGTGTGTGATCTGTAAAGGTGAACACCTTAGACCACTTGAGATGTGTGTGATCTGTAAAGGTGAGCACCTTAGACCACTTGAGATGTGTGAGTGATCTGTAAAGGTGAGCACCTTAGACCACTTGAGATGTGTGTGATCTGTAAAGGTGAACACCTTAGACCACTTGAGATGTGTGTGATCTGTAAAGGTGAGCACTTTAGACCACTTGAGATGTGTGAGTGATCTGTAAAGGTGAACACCTTAGACCACTTGAGATGTGTGAGTGATCTGTAAAGGTGAGCACCTTAGACCACTTGAGATGTGTGAGTGATCTGTAAAGGTGAGCACCTTAGACCACTTGGCCACCTGGGGCCCTAAGAGGAGAGATACAAATTTATTCCATTTCATTAGGTTCAGGGGTCATTCAATATTTACAAAGCTTTTTGTAAAGGCAGGCGAAGTTTCTGTTTATGTGTTAGAAACAATAGTTGGACCAACCATTAAATTTGGGAGAGGAGGGGGGGGGGGGGGGCAAGAGAGAGGGACCTGGAATTAAAAAAAAAAATATCTGGCCCTCAAATAAATTCTTGCTCTGGAATTAAACTGAGCAGGATACAGTAATCTTGTGTTGAACATAACTTTGGGAGATAACAACATATACATATATTTTACGATTTTGTTGAATAGTGCACTAAATTAAATCTTTTGATAATAGTAGTAGTAGTAGCAATAATAATAATAATGATACTGGTATTCAGTGCATGGTATTTGTTAAAAAACCTGGTTTGAAAGGTGAACCTGCATACAACAGTCACTTGTGCACAAAGGCCAGTTTTGCTTTCCCATGGGTGGCCACTACTGACAGGTCAGACTGTACATTGTCACAAGTTGTAAAGTGAAAATTGATAGAAAATTCAATTATCAAAGACAAGTTTTGCATATTTGAAATTGTATATTTCTACTATTTGAAGAAAAAAAAACATTCCATATAATGCATAGACCCTGACCAGTCCATTTCAGCTGCTCTTTAGTGTATCTCAGATGATTCTGGTAACTCAACTTGATCTGCAGTGAAGTAAGTGATGAACCTATATGAAAATTATAAATACACCTCTCCCTTGATAAGTCACGCACAATGGGGTCCAAAAATATAGACCGCAGTACATGTGAGAGGCAAGTTAGAGGAACTTCAGCAAAATTAGGAAGGGGATGCCATCCTGGCTGGACATTGACAATGAGAAGATGTGTGTGTGTGTGTGTGTGTTGTTTAATGGTTTAGTACTCATTTTATAATCACTTATAATCACATTGGGTATAATTGCCAATTAAATGCTTTTAGTAACGAAGTTGTTCACTTTTCTGAATAAGTTACCTTTATTTTCAAGATAACAAACTTTGAAAGAGCATTAAAAACATTACTCCAAGCGGTTTCAACACACTCACATGTGCAACTGCAAAAACACTGTGTATTATGTCACTACTTTTTGCATGTAAATGTGGATATATTCTAGTGTTTTTGTTGATTCACAATAAAACAAGATTTCCTTTTTTCGAAAACTAGGGACATTTAGTTCATGAAACAACAGCCATCAACACTGAAACTCAATTTTTTGTTGTTGTTCTATTAGTAAAATACTGATGTGGTGAGTTCATTACAAGTAATAGTGAAATTTTTGCTCATCCTTAGTTAACTGAAATGAGTTGATCTGACACACTACCGTGACCACTAGGTCTTACGCGTGTTGGATATGCAGGTATTTTAACTTTTTATTTATTCCACCCCCTTTATTTGATTTGATACAAAAGACGTAATTAACGTGATAATATAAATCAGGTCTACTTTTAATTGACTGTAACAATACAACGAACACCTCCACAAATCGGAGATCAAAACACTGTTGCCACCTAATTAGGTTCTCATAAACGCTTGAGGACATAGCTGTGACACTTTTCATGTTTGAATAGAAGAGGGCATATCACATTTGTGATTACACTGAAACCGAATTAAAAGATAGAACCAAAACAGGAATTTCACTTGACAAAATTTATTTAATTGGTATTTATTTCTTAAAATGATGCCACAAGTGGATCAAAATATCATTGAATATTGTTATTTACAGTGTACTGAGAATTTGTTTTTTTTTAAAGAAATCTGAACAAAATATATGACTTCTTATTAAAACTTGCGAATTTCATGATGCTGATTCAAATTTCTGGGCACTAACAGCCATTTTCAATGATAAAACGAGCAATATTTCAAAGTTTAATTTACCAGTTTTTATCGCAATTTTCTTCACATTCAATAAACAGGGACCAATTCTTTTGGTCTTTTCTAGAAAAAAAAAAGGTATCCACTCCTAACCCCGCATTATAAGCTGATTCACGAGTTATCTGGGCGAGGGTTATCGAGGGAGAGGTGTAACACAACTTGTTCTTGCTGTTCTCTTTAACTTTCATTACACTGATTTTATTTGGAATCTTTGTTTTACTAAAATTTCCAGTAACAAGGCAGATATAGTGTCCTAGGGTAGTCTCAAAGTTGGAGAAATTCATAGTACCATTTACATAATATGCTGAACAATAATGGGACAAGTAAGCAAATGCTCAGGACAAGTCACTTGTCCTTGACAAGTGGGTGAAAAAATATTTGAACAGCTATGTAGAACCTAATTCTGAAAACTACCTTTTTAATATGTAAAGAGCCAAATTACACCGACTTTACCTGGATGCATATTGGTCTATAACTGTGTGTACCCAAGTACTTCACATGCGATGGAAATTTTTCAAACTGGAATGCCCTCAACTGGCAAATGCCTGTCTTATTGCAGGTCTGCTTCAACTGAAAAATTTAAATACGTAGTTTTGCAATATAAAAGGTATACATCAAACTGAACTTTCTTTCCTGTATTTTTGAAAAAATAAATCTGTATTTCTAAAACTTCTAAATGATAAATTTAAATGGTTCATGAAAGAATGTAAATATAATGAATTCATATTTAGGGCCAAATCTGTCAATATATTTATTTGTTGACCTCCAATAAGCCAAGTCGACAAGTGCAAATCTATTAAATGAATAATCAGCATACATCATGATGCTGTGACTTTATTTGTATTCCTTGGTTACCAATTTCCACAAATTGAAAATGCCCTACATAAAAAGCCTTTTTCCACAATAACTTGTCATCATGAAAATAAATAAATTCACAGTAAATGCATATTTACAGTAAAATTCTTGTAGTTGGTAGCTGATTTATAGGAACACAGGGGCCCCTCACAATGATGCTATTTAGGGAAGCCATAAAAGATAATCAGTCACAAGATATGGTTGCACTATACTTGGGTACATTATAAGGAAAAACATATATCAATCAGAAACAGCTGTATCGAGATCTCTGTGCTTGGAACATAAATCCTCATCACATAGGCTCATGATAATTGGATGCATTTTAGAACCAATAGTTTCAAGTTATGACCAAGGGGACAAGTCCATAGAGGTAGTTATGGACTCCAGGGTCAATGTCAGTTAAATGTCCACATTTTTGGTCTTTTATTCCTAGTATAGGGTATGGGTGTCATAAGTTTCCAAGTTATGACGAAGGGTGAACTAGGGGTAGGAGTGAACCGCAGGGTCAAATCAGTTACATGTAGTGTTTTTTCCATGCTGTGCCTTCTAGCACAGCAAAATCCAAAACAGCACATAGACATTAGTAATGCATCATAAAAGGCACACACACACACACACACACAAACAGACACAAAAACTGTCTATAGCATTTGCAAGCTTGTGCTCTGTATGTGAACTATTAGGCATGTTCTCTAAGTCATCAAGAGGCTTGATTCTAACACTCTGACAATGCGGGAAGGTTTTCACTAATCAAAATTACTTCATGTTTTGATGGACCTCTGAGCAAGTAAATTGTGCGGAACTAAGTAACCAAGGTACAGCATCATTGCGAGGGGAGGAGGGAGGGGCTTTCTGAAATCCACTAAAACATATAATGCAGCTTGCAAACATCATTACATTGAAAGGTGCAAAAATCAGCATATACCATATATACTCACATATAAGTTGAGTCCAACTGCAAACAACATAGACCCTAATCTACTGCCACATAATGTGTTGGCAGATCCGGGTCTGTTTTTTGTTCTACTGATTGCTCCTAACAAAATGCATAGACCCAGATGTGTGTTAGTAAAGCACAAAATGTAGGTCAGTGACCTTCTTTGGTTGCAAGGGTGTAGAACTAACAAAGATGCATTCAATTATCAAGTTTCATGATTGGAATATAAACAGCACCCAATAAATGAACTTTAAACACAAAATATCAACAAAGTCACTGAAGCTTGAAATAGGTCACAGAGACTCTTTTTTGCAGTAAGGATGTAGAACTTACCAAGATGCAACCACTCACCAAGTTTCATAATTTTAGGCAGGATAGGATGCATGTAGCATGCCAAAAACTCATATTGTCATGAGCTGATGAAATATAAGTTATGATAAGCTTCTTTTGTTATAAGGTTGTTTGGTTTTGGTTTTGTGGGGTTTAGCGCCATTTTTTAGCACATGTTGGCTATACATGGCAGCCAGTATATTTGCTGGAGGAAGAATCCAGGATGACCCTGGAAAGAACCACTGACTCATGGGAAGCTAATGGCAAGCTTTCTCTCATACCCACACTGGTTGAGACGAGACTCAAACCGATGAGGACAGAGGTGAGTTGTGAATGATCTGTAAAGGCGAGCGCTTTAGACCTCTCGGCCACCCAGGACCCCTTGAAAGGTTGTGTTACTTCCAGAGACTAACAGAGACTGCATATCATCATCAGTTTTCTAATTCTAGTAAGAACATTAACTGAAAAATGAACATCAAACAAAAAACATTTTAACCCAGGTCAGTGAACCATAATTATATGAGCCAAAATGACCTCATATTGAAATGAAGGAGTACTGCTCATCAAGATACATCTGCACACCAAGTTTCATAATTCTAAATGGGATAGTATGTACAAAGCATGCAGAAGACATACATGGTCTTGAGCTAAATGCAAAACTTTTGCCTAAGCCAGTGAAATGTGAAATGTAGGTCACAGTGACCTTTCTTGTATGGGTATAGTACTAAGCTAGTTTAATAATTAAATATGAACAGTTAAAACAGTCAGGATCCAGAATTAGTTAGACTCGTGTAGCTATATACATGTCAATAACCCCAAGGCGAGGGATGTGATATTGAACATAATGGAAATATTTGGACTACTTTACCCATTTAGAGAATTAAATCTTTCTCTACGTAGGTAGGCTTGGAGAAAAGAAAGCACCATTTAGGCAATTGAGACTAAACCTTTTCCTGATTTCTGAATCTATTTTTACCCAAATTAGATCAAGTCTTGAATGAACCATGATACAGGTCACCCCATTCAATGACATCTTTGCTTTTGAATTCAGATAACTTTATCAGGGGGAAAGGACTCGGAAAGTGTAATAATAGTCTGTTAGCTGACATGGAATATGTAAATGAAATAAAAAACTTAGAGTAAAAATTAAATATTATAAAGGGGGATCAGGGGAATTTAAATGATACAGTTAATGCATACATGCATATTACCATCATTAATTCCCTAATTTTTAATATACAATTTTGATGGAAACAAGGGTTAAATGTATACCATATGCTACTTACAAGAAAAAGAATAAACAAAAACAGGAAAAAGATCTTCTTCAAGAAATTTCTTATTCAGAAAATGAGCATTACAATATCTCTAATTTATTCATGGAAAAGAAACTGCAGTTGGAGGTTCTCAGAAAAAGAAATGATGGGGAAAATATTGTGAGAGCAGCAGGGTCCATTCTAGAACACACAACTGTGAGATTCACGCAATTTTTTTTAAAAATCGCTGAAAAAAATCAGCTGAATGCGCTAATATCATGCATTAAATTTTGAGGCCCTACCTTTTTTTGGGTCCTACGATGCAAAATTGGATTAAAACATTTCTGAATGATATTTCATCAGCAGTTATACACAACTTTTTTTTCCCAAAAAACAAGAGGTTGTAGACAAGATGATCCATTCTCTCTTTATTTGTTTCTTTTAGGTATTGAAATCTCAGTAATTCTGTTGACAAATGAGAAGGAAGTTAATGGAAATAAATATTGAAAATACGCGGCATTTTATATCACAATTTGTGGATGATGCAACATTAATTCTAGATGGCTCTTACTCTCCTACTAAATATTGGAATATTTTGCTTTAATTTCTGGTCTCAAATTAAACATTACCAAAACCAAAGTTGTATTGATAGGCAGTAGAAAATCCAGTGCTGAAACATTTTGTTACAGGCTTAAATTACAGTTGGTAACATAATTTACGTTATTGGAATTTATATTCTGTTAACTTACAGTATATGGTGAGGCTTAACTATAAGAGGATACGGTGAGGCTTAACTTAAAAGGATATAGTGAGGCTTAACTTAAGAGGATACTGAGGGTTAACTTAAAAGGATATGGTGAGGCTTAACTTAAAAGGATATAGTGAGGCTTAACTTAAGAGGATACTGAGGGTTAACTTAAAAGGATATGGTGAGGCTTAACTGTAAAAGGATATGGTGAGGCTTAACTATAAGAGGATATGGTGAGGCTTAACTTAAGAGGATATGGTGAAGCTTAACTATTAGAGGATATGGTGAGGCTTACCAGTAAAAGGATATAGTGAGGCTTTACCACAAGATATGGATGAGGCTTAACCAGGGCAGTCGCAAGTTTGCATTGGAAGAACGGTGCCCCAGACGAGCATCGCCTTCGGCATCCCCCACTCGGAGATAAAATATCACGAAATGACGCCCTCCAGACTTAGCGCCCTGGGTGATTGCCCATTTTGCCCGCCCCTTACGACGGCCCTAGGCTTAACTATAAAAGGATATGGTGAGGCTTAACTATAAGAGGATATGGTGAGGCTTAACTATAAGAGGATATGGTGAGGCTTAACCTCAGAGGATATGGTGAGGCTTAACTATAAGAGAATATGGTGAGGCTTAACTGTAAAAGGATATGGTGAGGCTTAACTATAAGAGGATATGGTGAGGCTTAACCTCAGAGGATATGGTGAGGCTTAACTATAAGAGAATATGGTGAGGCTTCACTGTAAAAGGATATGGTGAGGCTTAACTATAAGATATGTCTGAGGCTTAACTATAGGAGGATATGGTGAGGCTCAACTATAAGATATGGATGAGGCTTAACTATAGGAGGATATGGTGAGGCTTAACTATAAGATATGGATCATGCTTAACTATAGGAGGATATGGTGAGGCTTAACTATAAGACTATATGGTGAGGATTAACTATAGGACGAGATGGAGAGGCTCTGCCTTACCCAATTGAAAAATAACAGAATTGAGAACTTTAGTGATCCCCATCCTGAACCATTTATTTATTTCACTCCTAAATCCACCCCATCACATAACACAAAAATTGACCCAGTTGTCTTTATGAATTTATTTGGAATTCCAAAACAGAAAGTTAAAAGGGAAAACCTTGTTCAAGACATTTCAATAGGTGGATTAAAACTAATTGATATTGACAAGTTCATCATAGCTCTGAAAATCACATGAATCCGACTGCTTTGCAGATAAGATGAACATTTTTGAGATTAATTTAAAGCAAGTATACACAATACAAAATTTGGATAAAGTCAGGGAATTAATTTATGCAAAGCCTAATTTGAAATTAAAAACCCCTTTTGGGTAGATGTGTTATGGCATGGAGGAATCTACTGGATGTCAGTCTGCTATTGGAGGGTGAGGATAAATGGACCACCAATGTATGGTTTGCAGAGAGATAATAGGCCAAGTTTATATTAGAAGCGGAGTAAAACAAAATGTAATATATTTATGTGATTTTATTAATGATATGCATCAATTTATAGATTTTGTAGGCTTTTATAGAAAAATATGATATTGATACAAATTACAAGGTATTCTCAAGTGTATTAGAAAATACAATTCTTTTACTCTATCAATATATCCTTTACCACTTTGACCATTTTATCCACTAAAAGTTAAAATGTAGTTTTTGGGGAGGTAAAACCAACTTTAATTATGTAATACTTACCTGCTACTATTGCATTGCTTTCCTTCCCCGAGACTTTTAGTCCCCAGTCCAAGCTAATTATTCCCTCCTCCAATGAGTATTGGAGGGCCAGAATTAAATTAAAAAGAACATTATCGCAGTCCGACTCTTTTGCCACAGCCAACATACAGAACACCATCCTCTTTTAACGTTGACTTTGAGTACGGGACATCAGAGCGAGGTGAGAGGAGGGAATCTTAAGTTTGCAATAGTAGCAGGCAAGTATTACATAATTAAAATTAGTTTTACCCCACAAAAATATAAATTTAAATAGCAGTAATACAATACCTGCTACTACTGCATTGGTTTAATTTACCAGTTAGGAGGGACGCTGATGGCCTCAATAAATCTGGTATAGAAAACCACTATACTTACCCTTATGGTAGGAGTGTTCACTACTGTAAACTGATAGAAAGTTGGGCTACATGCTGTGCTGCCACTATAGGGCCCAATGAAAAAATGCCTTCATGCTGGTGCATCAAAGATCAAAGGTAAAATGAGAAGATAGTGTGAGAGACTGCCAGAAGGCAGCTCTCAAAACATCATCCAAAGAGAAGTGATTCAAACAGGCCCAACATGTAGCAATAGCCCTGACATCATGGGCTTTAATTCTCATGAAAGAAAGGTCCCTCTCAGTGAGGAACTGATAAGTTCTCTCGATAGTGATGACAATCCACCTGGAAATGGTGGTCACCAAAATAACAGAGGAAACCTTAAAAGGTAGGAAGAGAAGATTCCGATCCTTCCTTCTCCCTCTAATCAAACCTTAAAGCCCTAACTGGGCAAAGGAGCCTATCTTGATCATCCCCACTACAGTCAATCGGAAGTGGAGCTAGTGAAGGTAGCTGATTCTTAGCCAGAAACCCAGGTTGGCAAAGAAGAGAAACCGAATCATAAACAACCCTTTTCCACTGACAAGGCATGAAGTTCACTCCTCCTCCTTGCTGATGCTAAGGACAGCAGGAAAACAGTCTTAAGGGTAAGGTTCTTGAAGGAAGCTTCACTCAAAAGTTCATAAGGAGGTTTCAACATAGCCCAAAGAACAAACAGAAAACTCTATCTAGGCATTAGTGAGCAATATACCAGTCTGAAGCTCTGAAATAACTGATGAGATCAGATAGATGAGGGTCCGATCCCTAGAGAACTTGAGAGTATTAAAAAGGGCTGGCCTATCGCCCTTAATAGCGTACACATTGAACATTCTCTTTCCTTGAAAGCCAGGATGTATTTCAGTTTGGGGCTCTTCTGTTCAACTTCACCTCCACTCCATAGCCTTTACCAGAGTGATAGGGGTAGTTGAAGCCCACTTGAGGGTGTTAGGGATCCCCATCTTCCAGTATTTTGATGATTGGTTGATGCACAATGTCCTCAGAGATTCTCTTCTGAAGGACCTGTCCCTCGTTTGGTCAATGGTGACCCATCTCAGTCTTATCCCCAACCTAGAGAAGTCAGATCTCATCCTTTCTCAGGACTTCATATATGTGGGGATGAATTTTCCTCACCAGCCTAGTTAGGATTCGTGTTCTTCCGGACAGGATCAACCAAATCCTTTCCCTCATAAGGGCTCTTCTGACTAAGATTTTGTTGGCTTGCTTTTACCACTCTCTCCTGTGAACTCTGAATTCGGTTGCAGACTTGGTTCCCCTAGGGAGACTTTACTTGCATCCTCTCCAGTTCCTGCTTCTAGAAAACTGGAAACTGCTGAAGGATCCTTGGTCAGTTCATATCCACCTAGGATCTGATTTTCACCACCACAAACCACCCCACCCCTCATGGGAATGGAGGGGATAGTCCAGTGAAGATGAGGAAAAGGGGCCCTTCTTCCTCCCTCTATATATGTGGCAACTGTCGGTGAAGTCCTACACCTGGTCATAGCAAAGACAACAAATTGGATATCCATCTGTGCATGCACACTCAGCCCATGCTAAGCATGTGCAGTGCCTTCCTGTGCCCACACCTTGTGACAAAAGAAGCTCCAAAAGATAAAAATTCACACAAAACAAAAAATCCAGAACCATTAAAGGGTAGACGATACTTAACCTAGCACCAGAACAATGAAGGGGATACAATTTACTGAAGCACTGCTTGCTAAGCAAGGTGCAAGAAACACCTAAAATTTACCAAAAGAATACAATAACACTCAAATAAAGCAAGGACAGAAGAGATAAAACACTAAAATGATATAAAAAAGGTAAGTGAAATGTCAAAAAGACATCTAAAGGCAAAAAAGAAGGCAAATTTCAATGAACGTTGGTATATTATATGTTGGCTGTGACTAAGGAGTAAGACTGGGATCATGTTCTTTTAAAATTCTGATCTTTCAATATTAATTGGAGGAGGGAATACTTAGCTTGGATTGGGGTATAAGAGTTCCGGAAAAGGAAAGCAATGCCATAGTAGCAGATATTGTATTGCTGCTATTAATAATCACACTTCAAGCTGGAAAAGGCAGTAGAATTAAGTAAATTTACTCATAACCATACAAAATGACTAATAACACTGAACTGTTCAAATTGGTTCCAGCTGCGTATCAGCCACAGAATTTCGACCACTAATTATTATATTACGCTATTTGGGGTACTTGAAAATGAAATGTTTTCTTTTTGTAAGAGTAGGAGGAAACCATTCAGCATTTATTTTGGTAGTGTGAGATAATACAAAGCTTTTGGCATGAGCTAATAACATGGATGTTGCCTGTGACAAAAGTTGATTGTATAATGGAATTAGATTTAAAAGTTGTACTGTTAGAAAAGACTTATCAGATGATCTCGATGCACTTGACTACATTATTTTAGTAAATAATTATACATGCAAAACATGAAATCTTAAAAAGTTTATTCATTAGGATTAAAATGCTGGCCAAAATAGCACTGTAATATTTAAAAGTTTACTGCTTTCAAATATGAAAAAAGGATGAGTTTGCGAAATGATGGAGACAGTGGAAAGTGTTAATTGTAAATGACTAAAAGAATTTATATAAATTTGAATACTGATTTTTGAAGTGTACCAATAAGAACATAATTTTGTATTTATGAAAAATACTCTCTCTCTCTTTATTTTCCCAGATGTTTATATTGTTTGATTGTCTTTCCTACTTTTATCAAAAAAAGATATCTGATTATGTTTGTATTTTGCTAGCAAGATCCATGTAGATTCATAATGTGAAGTGATAACCCCAAAGCTCTCCAACCTTGGCGTCACTAATGTATGTCTGAGGCAATTAAATAAAAGAAAAAATATTTGTACACAGAAAACAGTAGTCACAAGAAAAAAAATGTACAAAATGATGATGGATTATGAGAATTCTAATGATTCAAGGTCTATTGGTCTATTCTAGGAAACCTGATTGCAGGATTCACACGAATTTCTAATATTCACGCAAAAAAATTCAACCAAATGTGCAAAATTTTGCAGATATCCCAACCCTAAATTTGTTTGCTTCAATAACCCCCCTCCCCAATTTTGAAAACCACCTTTTGTTTAAAACGGAGGAGAAAATCATGTCCCCCTTCCCTTCTGTATAGAAGACCATGCTAATTAAGACTCCTAAACTTCTTACACTATCTGCTTCCGAGCCTCCAAGTCCAAGATCAAAGAGGACTACATGCTTGCTGGGCAAAAATTTCTTCACTGATTTGATAAGCTGGTCCACTTGTTCATAAGACCCAGGATCCATAGAAGTGGCTATAATTGGAAATCCAAGTTTCTCCTTTGGCTTGCTCTCATTTTCTTTTTTATTAACAGGAATTCCAGATATATCAATACTACTAAATCCCAGAATCATCAAATAAGTTGGATTCACATTAAAATCTTCAGCGTATGAGTAACGAATATTTGTTGGAATATTCTTAATGTTACTAATTTGCTTATGAGTCTCCGACACAATGGTGTGTAAATTTGGTGCAGGGTTGCCTAAAAATATTATTGTTGTTGCTGTCGCTAATATAAACAAAATAACGAAATAAAAATTCTTTGTTTTCATTTGGTCGCGTAAAAAAAATGACTTCATATATGGGAGGTAAGCCTGTATTTGTGAGGTTATCGATGGCATTCAAGAACATCAGTTATGGAAATGTAAGAATGTGAATGGTGCTATTCAGTTGTGCTGTCGCACTTGTCCAATGGGTCTGATGGTATCATCTGACATGAGCCCTTGTCTTCTTTCTTGTAAATCTGAAAAATATGCAAAATATGTCTAAAATATGCAAGTAAAACTACTGGATTTACTGTATATGCTACAGGTTTCCAAAACATTTGTGCCATGAGGTTACCAGATGTTGAAATCAAGTAGCCCTAAAATGATATAATGATCTTCCTCAACAATTTTGTAAAATGTTACTAACACTTTACGAAAGTGAATAGGTATAAATAACAAGGAATACTGGAACTTTCACAGTAGAGATTCGTATTAAAATGTCTTCTCTGGGCTACTGAACTCAAGCTTGGCTACAGATTCTTTTGTTTATTGCCCAGATGGCTACCATAAAAGTTTGAAATGTGTTGGTGAGCAGCATATTATGCACTGGCAGATAAAAGTCCATGCTGTTTTTTCCACTAATTTTCATCAAACTGTACAATGCAAGCAATACATTCTCATTCAGTCATTTGACAAGGAAAATTGTCTATATACAATGCAAGCAATACATTCTCATTCAGTCATGTGACAAGGAAAATTGTCTATACACAATGTAACTGGAAGATAAAAACATCATGCTTTATGGAACTGAAGACATACTACTCACTGACCAGGCCATGGCGTTAATAAATTTCTCAATTCCTCCCCCCCTCCCTCCATATAATTGAGATTTACCATATCTTGCTCAGGATACTTTTGATAATAATGAGATCTCATTCAGAGGTAGAGATAGCAGAAACAAAGGTCTCTTGAAGGGACTGATACTCTAACAGGCAAAAAGAATTTCCAGGGATTTAAGATAAGACCATTTCTACTTTTTGACATGAGTTGAAACCATCTCTGATATTCTTCAGCGAAAAAAAGATTTTATTAAGAATTGTGGTCAACATATTGGATATCAGATCAGCACCATTTTCATTTGGGACCAAGAAGACATAATTAGAAATCTTTTGGTGAAAACCCCATATCAATATGATCATCCATTCAGGAGTAGTGATAACAAGATTTTCAAGATGGCCACTGTGGTGGCCATATTGAACATCAGATCGGCACCATTTCCATTTAGGACGAACTAGATATCATAAGAGGTCTTCTAGTGAAAATCTCGTGTCAATATGACTTTTCATTCAGGAGGAGTAGTTATAACAAGATTTTCAAGATCGCTGTTGTGGTGGCCATATTGGATGTCAGATTGGCACCAATTTCACTAAGGACCAACTAGACATCATAAGAAGTCTTTTAGTGAAAACCTGATGTTGATATGACGATCCATTCAGTAGTAATAGTAACAACATTTTTTTCAAGATGTACATCAGATCAGCAACATCATCAATGGGACCCCCTAGACATCATAATCAGTCATCTGATGAAAACCCCATGTCCATCTCACTTTCCGTTCAGGAGGATTAACAATAACAAGATTTTCAAGATGGCTGCCATGTCAGGCATATTGGATGTCAGCTCAGCACCATTTTCATTTAGGACCAACTAAAGGTCATAAGAAGTCTTTTAGTGAAAACCCCATGTTGATATGACCATCCAATCAGGAGGAGTAGCGATAACAAAATTTTCGAGCGGCATGCAATCCCAGCTGCACCATTTTCATTTAGGACCAACTAGACCATGTGATGAATGTGTGTGTAAAGCTTCCTGGCAATACTTCAATTAGTTTAGGAGGAAGAGCAATAACAAACTTGTGCTAACGGACGGATGGATGATGGACGACAGACCATCCCATAAGCTACTCTAGTCTATGACCAGTAGAGCTAATAACAACAATTCATGATGAAATAAGGTGCCCATTTGAGCACGAGATACGTGTTTAAAGTGCCCTTTTTTTGTAGTTTGAAGTGCCTTTTTTTTTGAGGATAATTATAATTTTATAGATTGACAGGGAAACACTAGCTTACTTGTATTGAAGCCATAAAATTTGTGTACAAAGCAAAGCATGTGACATCTGAATGGGAAACAATACTATTTCTGTTCTCTGTATTTCATATGTTACCAATCATTAGCTACTTGTCTTTCATGAATAATGAACTATCCCTTATAGGGTAATGCATCACTGGTTAAATTAACTGAGAGTACTGTGGTTGTCTGACAATTAATCTAAGCTAGGGGATTAGTGACACACAAAAAGCATCTGAAACTATGTTTGTCACCCTAAAGAACCGATAATTACATTGTATTGTAATCCATATAGTTCGAAGAGTTGGTAGCCCACATTCCTTTGCACACACCTAACATGATTAGTGTCTTTTTTCTGTAATTGTGACACATCCACTGACTCGTTGTGCTATGACATGACCTAATTACAAAACTCAATTATTTGTTTTTACTGATTGAAATAAGAAAAGGCCCATAGCTCTCTAAATTCGTTTGTTTTCACTTTGTTCGATCAACATGTGAAGATTTACGCAGCATTCAGAAAACAAAACTACTTCAAGTCCCCCGAAAATCTTCTCAAGACCATGATAAAATACAAAAGTAGATCAACCTGAAGCTGAAGACAGTCAGAGATCCAAAAGCAGAGGTGTATGCCACAATTATTAAGAATTCAACACATGAATATGCAGAAATTGTGAAATTGTTGGAACTCATGGTTGCCGTGAGCCCCTCAACAGCAGAATGTAAATGAAGGTTCAGTAACGTGATCAATATCAGAGGCATAAAATCAAGAGAAACTGCTTAAAGCATGGCAGACTTCAAATGTTTATGAACATCAACTCAACTTATCCAGTCAGTTGGGAGTACACTGATAAAGCAAAAAACTGTTTTGGTACTGAGAACTGGCTTATCTCAGGGCCTGGAGAAAACACTACTTTTAATGAAATCAGATCAAAACAAAATTGAAGAAAACAAGACCATATTTCTTTTCATTCATAAATACACTATTATGAGAGGTAAATAAGCACAGAAATGGGTCAATTTAATGCAGTGTTATATTTCTTTTTTATGTTTAAAGCATAGCAGTTTCAATGCTGTGTGAAAATAATAGTAAAAACAAAAAAACATTGGATTAGTAGAATTTAAGTCAGGGTCTTCCTTTCATTATAATGTAAAGGAACAAAGTCTGAAAGGTAATAAAGTATGCATTTTCTACACTTCCCACTGTTCTTGATTTTCTGCACTTTAAACAATAAGACCACAATGTACTTGGAAACCAAGCCTGCAACTTTGGTGACCAATCATCAGGTTTTCAGCTGCTCTGTTCCCTTCTTAATGTGATCATTTTTGCGAGTGTGCAAAGGAGTGTCCAGTATTCTCAAGTTCCATCAGTAGCCACCCTACTTTGGGTACAGGTCATTTTTGCCCAGAACCAGTTTGGCCTGGAACCATTCGGTCAGGATGTTTCGGATCACTATGTCAACCAGGATGGTTTGGCCCACATATACTTTAATATATGGACAATATATAAAAAGTTCATGTAGATTCAGTAGTACTGATAAAGAACTTTTGTGACTTATTATACATATGAATATGTGTTTGTAGTTATGGTTTATGTTTTATGTTATTTTAATTTATAATTTAAATACAAGTTTTGTGCAAAAGTTATGTATTGTGTGTGTGATTCTTTATGTGTGTAATAGTCTATTTACGTACTATATTTGTACATTTAAGCAAAAGAGAATATGAATGTGTAATTTTTCTAGTCAAAAATATGTAAATGTTGGTACTGTGCAAAAGTGAAAAAAAGAATAACATTTTTTCATCTGCTATATGCCTTGTTTGTAATATTAACAACATTAACTTAAATAAATACAAATAATGGTACCTTTTATTGGTTTTTAATTTATTAATTGCACTTAGTTAAGTAGATGTTTGTTTTTCTTATCATCACCTTTATTATCGGATTGATTAATGTATATAACTGATTGCAAAACAGTGATTTTTTTATTCCATATATTAATGTTATATGGATCAGTCTTATAGTTAACCTTTGATAAGAAAGACAGACAAAATCCCTGTCCCACTTGATATTACAAATTGCCGAATGCATATATATGCGTGTCTTATAATTAGAGTGGGTTTATTTATGGAAATTTTCTATTTATTGCTGTTCATATTTACAAAATAAATAATTATTACATATAATAAATTGGTATTCTTTTGATTTTAATGAAAATAATTAGTGTTTATTTGTGAAAGTGTAATCGCAAACATTTGTAAAAGGTTTTCTCATAGTTTTATGATGAAGGGAGGTACTAAAAATTGTATTAAAATTGTCCTCTTAGATCAACACAAACAAGATTGGTTATCTGTTGTAGAACAATCATCCAAAGGTCACAATTTTTAAATTTAGGAAGCAGGTATCCAATTGAAAGAATATTTTTTTTTTTAAAAAGTGTACTAATCAATCTTGAAATCTATGACATCTTTAAATTATGTGTTCAAACTGGTTGATGGAAAAAAATTCCATGTGAAGAATGAAAATGTATAAAATGTCAGAACAATGTTTTGGGTGACAAATTCTATTATCTCGATAATCAATGTTCACTCTCTCTTTATCTCTGATTTTTCTCCTTCCCTTTTTATTACATCATGATGGTTTCTCATACATGTATAACTATACTTGATTCATATGCCTTTTTTTAAGAACTAAGTATTATTATTTTTCCAATAAAGTTTTGTCATGTTCTATTCTTTTCTGTAACATATCTTTCACTTACACAAAATGTCATCTTTCTGATCCTTAACTGGACCACTAATTTACAGGCACAATTAGTTGCAGTTTCTTTAAGTTAATATCCAAGGGTTCAGGACCATTTCAATAAACATAAATCAAAGTCTTAAATTCAACTAAAAGAAGACAATGCCACTAATCCGTTTTGAAACAAAGACTACAAGCCGCCCATACAGTGAGAAACTCGTCAAAAAATACTGCAAACCAACTTGACCAGTAACCTAAAAATGCTACTGGTTCTGTTCATAATCAACTGGTCCTACATTTCATCATACAAGAAAACAAAATGTAGTCAATGACTCAATGGTAAATACAATTAAACATGAATTTCAGCCCTTTGTAAGGTTTATATATGTAATCAAAACTGGAAAAATAAAGAAAAACAGAAAATAAGATGTTTATATCTGATTGTATATAAATTGTATTAAAGTCATCATAACATGGCCACTGTTTATTGACTAGGACAATGCAGTAAACTGTCAAGTTGATTCAGATCTATACATACATCAGAATATGATGCTTCTATTGATGATCGGTCTGAATCATAGTCAGAATAACAATTTGGATCCTCATCCATTGACTAGTCATCAATGACAGCATCAGAACTAAGATGAGGCTATGGTATCCAAAATACAGCTGCCCATGAAATTAGGTCTGCAGAAAGACGAGTTCCAGCAGTATATTGCTAGTTAATGTTTTTGAGATGGGGTTTTTATATTGATCTACATGGTTTGCATAAGATTGTATTGTTGAGGGGATCATTGATAATCCAAGGGAATTCTGTAATCCAACTATTGTTAGTGTCATATTCCTTTTGAATACCTCTTTTTTCCTTGGCTGTTTGGGGATTTTAACCTCTGGTGGCTTGGAGGCATCCAAATACCTCCCCATGCTGACATTGGGAATCGGAAGTAGCATGTGTCATCACACATCGCAGTTGCTAGCGTCTGGATTTGCTAGCGCCTATTGCACGTAGATTATACACAAATTATTTCCCTTGTCAACTCACCCAGCAGATTGAATTGCTATGCTCTAGATTCATGAGTGACCATCAGTAACAATTTGCTGTTATTTTTCACATGGTTTCTATTATTTCTTTTAATATGATAAAATATACAATTTGAAGATAAAATTTAGTCGATATACCTAGATATCCATCTGGCCTGATGGCCTGGCTATTTATTTTTTGCACCAGTCTGCCATGAAATTAGCTGGCATCAGACCAGTGGGCTGGCAGCAATTTCACATGCTCAGCCCATATGTAATGTGTGTAATATTTATTGTTCATTTACAAAAACGTGAAAACGTCCTCTTTGATCCTTAATTTGACCACTAATGACAGGTGCAATTAGTTGTGGTCTCTTTAAGTTTATATCCTTAATAAGTGTTTGCAAAATAAATGGATGCTCATTAACAATCGTGAGTAGAATATTTGAAATATCAACAAAAAAATTGTGCCTATTTAAACTGAGAAAAAATTATTTCTGTATATATTTCGATTCTTGCTGGGAATAGCTTCCTTTCATTTCAATAATTAGTATATTTCAAATTTTTTATCAAAGTTTTTATAGATTGTTATCACCATGTATAATTTGCACATTATGTGTAATTTAATGGTTCGATCACATCAGTCTGGGAATACAAACGTTTCGTGGCAGTATCGCACCTGTGGCACAGGTAAGTTACTACTACTACTACTAATAATAATAACATTATTATTATTATTATTATTAGATTAAATGAATAACTGATGGAAGGTGGATTTTGAAGCAGGTTGGCTATGATACCTTCATATTTCTTAAATCAAAACATACCAAAGACATAAATAAAACTAATTTGTAGACCCCAGGTCATCGACCAAGGAGCATATAGTAATCGAATTGCATGTTTGTCAATGTGTCCAGCCATCTGTGTGTCTGTCTGTGATTGGTTGATTAAAAATTCTTAGCTAAATTATACATCTGAAAATGAATTATATTTCTTCATCCAAATAGGTGTGTGGAATGCACTTCGCCAAGTGTTCCCTGGTATCCGACCAATAGGTTGCATTTTTCACTGGGTTCAGTGTGTGTGGTGTAAAGTACAAGAATATGTGTTGCAGACCATATACAATGAGAGGCAAACTATGCACGAATTTATACGTAGCTGCATGGCACTAACTTTCCTCCCTCACCAACACATGCGCTCTGCCTTTGATGTCCTTTATGGGAAGGCAACCAATGAACAATCGAAACGCCCTGTCTGTTACATGATGGAGTACTGGTTCCAGCCGATGGTATTTCAGACGTCAGCACTCAGTGTAACATATGATAAAATGTAAGAAATGTATAACTTAAAACAGCTGTCAATCAACAAATTCACCGAAAAATCAGTTAACTAAATCTCCTTAAACACCATGTTTCATTCATAAAAGTAGGGTTTGTGGAGTTCAGTTTGTAAGAGAAAACTATCATAATGTATAAGAAATTTTAATGGACTGAATAAAATATGGGATGAATACAGTGCAGGGTATCTGCGAAAAACTGATCTGCTTAAGAAGACAACAGCGATGTATGGATACATGTAGGTTATATAATCTGGGGCAATTTGAAATATCTACTGATATTTTATTACACAAGAGATTTCCATGATTTAATTTTGTAACAAACAAGCATTACATTTCTGCATATTGTGTGGTGGGCCAGTATGAGTATATTTTTAACTAGTATCTGTTTTATGAAGCACTGGACAGGTATTCTTTTAAATGTCACCTGTTTGATTACACTGATGCTTGATCCAGTACCTATAAACATTTGTCTGATCAATCCATCTAATTTAGAATAACTTTTAATTTAAGTTGTTTTTACTTCACCAAAATACATAATCAGCTGACCCATCACTATGATCACTGGCACTTTGTTGCTCAACATTATACTTGTATTATATTGTGTCTATTATTTATATTATTGTTATTCATGAAAGCATGCTTAATATTATATAATAAAACAATGAAAAATTGTGTTGCATATTTTACTTGTCAGTAATCACAATAATTGGATATATATACATACATACACACACACATATATATATATATATATATATATATATATATATATATATATATATATATATATATATATATATATATATATATATATATGTATTTATAACAGCAGCATTTGTACATGATGGCTGATTATACTAAAGCCATTTTCTCTCAGTAGAAATGAGTTATTCCCCATGTAACCGATGAAAACCATGTCAATGATTGACAATTACTAAGAGTTATTCCATGTACCCATTAATATTATCATCATTATTCAAACATCATACAGTGGCCCCGGGTGGCCAAGTGGTCTAAGGCGCTCGCCTTTACAGATCACAATATCATTTCACCTCTGTCCACGTGGGTTCGAATCTCGGCTCGGCCAATGTGAGTATGTGAGAAAGCTTGCCAGTAGCTTCCCGTGGGTCTGAGGTTCTTTCCGGGGGTTTTACCGGGTTCTTTCTCCACCAAATATACTTGCCGCCATGTATAGCCTATCATGTGCTGAAATATGGATTTAAAACCCACCAAACTAAACCAAACCTTCAAACATCATTATAAATGCAACGCAGTATATTCCAATGAAAACATCATTATTCAAGTAGCACACACTATCTTTAATAAAAACGTTCCAGCCGAATCGTCCTGACTGAAAGTAGCGTTTGGGCCGAATCGTCCGGGGCCGAAATGACACCAATCTCCCAACCTACAACACCATTTCTAAACACAAGATACCAGGGACGGGGTAGTACTAATATTAGTACCCCTACTTCCTTCGACAACTTGTTGATGCTACGACATCGTACTTCGTAGCTAGAGCCGGGGGAGTACTAATATTAGTACCCCTACCTCCTTCGTCAACTTGTTGAGGGTATGACATCGTAGCTAGGGCCGGAGTAGTCCTACAATGTAAGACGTTCACCCTGATATTTATGATGTTTGGGTACAGATAATCTAATTTGTTTCGCTTTGGATTTGTTTAGAATGATACATAAATGGCTCTATGTCTCCATTAATTTGAATCTTGACAATATCACAATAAATCTTACAAAAGTCTTGAAATGGTGCTTCACATGGTAATCTTGTCTACTGTAGACATTTTGTTCTGCATTCGGCACATGTTTACTGTTTTCCTCAGCAAGGTCGCTCATAAGGGTTTATCGCCCTATGTAAAGCTCATTCGGAGCCACCTCAGCTATTTTAAGCAGGACAAAAGTATGCCTCGGATGTATGTCGGCGCAGTAATTTACAGAAAAATCAAACATTTTGTTTGCCGGAAATTTCTCCGCAAAAAAGAAACCCCAATCTATCACGACCACCTTGGCTATTTCTGCATTTGGATTGACTATAGCATTGACCGAGATGTGACAAAAATAGTTCGATCAGTCGTAACTTCTTGCTCAATCCCTGTTTCGTAAATAGCCAATGTGATCCAAATGGGAACTCTCCACATACATTCGAGATATGATCCGTATGATTGACCTCGAAGCTGCGAACGTGGACCCCTGACTGAGCGCGCTGGGGGCAGGATGAGCCACTTGGGGGCATATACGGGAAATTAACATGGAGATACACTTGGGGGCAGGATGAGACACTTGGGGGCAGAAGTGTTGATAGGACAGAATATAGACAAACACAAAACAAAGAAACACCATTGGCAATTTTATTTCTTTTCTTAGAGATGTGGATGGCCCTGAAATGGACCGTTTGTTTTTCTTTTACTTCTTCCTCACTGACCACCATTTCTTCAGGGTGACTAGGAGGTTGAACTTCTTCTTATGTGGATCAGGGATCCAATCTGGATGACCCAAACTTGTCCTGGATCATCATCCGTTATAGCTTTTCTTATAAGTCCCTTGGCGCTGTGCAGGGCAACCGCTTCCCTTGTTAGGTGGCAGGGGACAGTTTCGTAAATTGGCCGCTGTCAAATTTCTTAACTTAAGGATATGATGTGACTTTTTGAGCTATTGTTTAACAATTAAAGATATGGATATATTTGTGAATTAGTTGTTTCGGGCTTCTGTTGTTCTTCAAACTGATGTGAGACATGTGCACCTCCCAGAGTCTGTTCACAGTATGTAGACATTGAAATACCAATAGTCGGCTAGGAAGCAGCCACCCATGGCAGTAGACGCGTGGGTTCGAGGCAAGTAGAATATCTCAAAAACTGCCTGGATGGCAACTATTTTGAATTGTATCAAGCTGTTTAGTACACAATATTTTTCTAAATTATCACCTAGGGAAAGGGCTTGCGTTTGCACCGTGAGCAACACTTTGTGGCCAAATTGGGGGTTGGGGTGCATAAACTTTGTATGCTATGAACTTCAATTAACTTTTCAGGTCAAGTGAATGATATTCTTATGTTTTGTTGTATTATAGCTATAAAAAAATATGGATCTTTTTGACCCCACTCATGTATTTTTTTAAAATGAATTTTTATATTAGGCAGGTGGACGTGGCATTCAATTTGTGCATAAAACTGTCCCTTGCACCCTTACACTACTGAGGGGTGGGTAACACCAATCTGTGCAAGTCCCTCTCTGATGTAGAAGATACCGCACTCCCTTCATCCAATCCAACGCTTCCTTTAGGTGGCGCTCTATAGATATTACGTACTTCTGAGAGAGTGACGGGTGTAAGATGAAGTCGTTTGCATTTGCAACATGAATAATGGAGAGAATGTTTGCATACCTCTATGCTATTTTCATGTACTGTGGCTGAAATTTCTTTACATATTGTACTTGTGGAAACTTTACATTATCTAAGCACACAGCTGACCAAAATGGCCGCTCCCACGTGCTCGAGAAATCAGCCTGAATTTAGTTCAAAGTACACTAACGTTAGCAGTTATTAATATATGGAAAACGAATTTTGCCAGAGTAGGCAATATCATGTTCTGAAAGTGCAATAAACGAATTACAAAATATATAAAAAGAAAAAAAAAAAGTTATCGGCTCGATTTTTGACATTTTATCTTTGAGGTCCAAGAAGTGAAAATGACCAAGCGGAGCTAGCAGTTTTTTGATAGGTGCACGTCTGAAGTAAGGCCAAGCTGTATACTCTATAACCCAAATTACACCCATCAATCATACACCAAAATAAAGGGAATTAAAAGTTCTTTTAACAATTCCTAAGATATACAAGATATTATGTAAATAGCCAGGATAACCAGTGAGGAAAGCCTGGGAAATTCTTTTTCTTTAAAAGTCTAACCCTATGCAAAATACGAAACTGTAGAGTGCCACCTTAATGTCCCCACTCGACATGGTGAAACTACCGAGGTTGCCTTTATTTTTAACACTTCCTCCTCCATCACTTCATGGATAAGACTCCTGGCTATTTTCAGGATTTCCCTACTCACACAGTGTAGGGTGGTTGGGTAACTCCAATAGCTCTATACCTTTTCTAACAGGGATGCCACCTCCACCATCCAATCCCAGGCTTCTTGTAAAGTCTCCACTGCGGTCATTCTTATATTCTTTTCAGTTGACAATGGGTGGCAAGAATTTACTTACTTAGTTTCGATTAAAGACGTGTTCGGCGATTCCGCTATGTACGTCTGGTTAATGTGTGCATGGCAAGTGGGTTGCCGGGCTGCAAACCCACTTGACGCATTGCTTCGTGCAATGCACGCTATTTACACACCACTCCCTCGCTGCATGGTTTCTCCATTATGGGGGTTCATTGAAGGCTCGATATGGGAGGGTGTGTATAATTACTTGTACCTGTACATAGTAATATAACCACAATATTTACAGGATTGCGGGTGTGTGCACGGCGCACTGCTTAATTAACGTCTGGAGTGGAAGGCTGCACGGACTCGGCAAGGGAGGCGCGAAGCGTGACGAAAGTACTGAAACGCCATGAACGTATATGATCAAATTCTACACAGTTAGCTAAATCGGGTTGTCCCTAATACCAATTGTGTATTAGCCACATTTTGTAATTAGAGTCAATCTAGAAGGTTTAATACAATTTTCCGAGTCTCTGCCACTTTGTAGAATTTAGTGTACATGGTGTACATCCAATTTTCCAAAAAAATACATAATTTCCGGGTTAATGTAACCCTGTTGTTAAAATTTTGTGATCTTAATTTTAAAATAACAAATGATCATTTCGGAACGGTGAAGTAATGGATAGTATTTGCTTATTGATAAAAAGTTATTATCCAAAAGGGTTTTCAAAGCCGAAAAGAAAACCCTTGGCAATTGAGGCAATTATATTAGCCCTTAAAAGGGCTGAGATGTAACCTCTGTTGCTGGAAACAGGTATGGCCTATGGTATTCGGGCGGCTCGAACTTGTGTCTGATGTGGCCATTCACGCTGTCTGGGTCGATAAGGTCAGCCTCCTAAATCGGGGACCATACTGTGACAAGCTGTGACGACATCTTCCATGACTGCATTAATTCGTTCAAGATGAGTACTGCAAGCGGGATTGGGCACCCGCTATACGCCTCCCCAAGGGCTCAGATGTTTTCGGCTGCCTTGGTGAATCTGGATTTATGTGTCTTATTTAGAAACCCGTAACATCTTAATCTCTTAGAGCATGCAGAGACCCTCCGGAAGTCTTCCATGTGCTATCTTGTTGCTTCCCTATCTTCCAAGATCTCACCCAACCCCGTGTCCATTGCCCGGTCGATGAGGTACAACGACACTTCTTGTTTGGGTGTGGGCATTGGCATTTGAGGCTGTTTCTGCTGAGTCTTCTCTGCCATCGCTGTCGTTTCCGGCTGCATTGGCTGTGGTCCCTGCTTTTTGGTTGCTGGCTGCGTCGCTTCTGGTGTCTGAGTTTTTCTCCTCTCGGTCTCAAGTTTCCTGGTTACGTCTTGTGCCTCTTGTTTTCTTTTTTCTTCATGTCTCTCCTCCTCCCTTCCCTGCCTTGTCCTCTGCTGTACTGGTGTCGCTGCTTGTGGCAATGGAATTTGCGTCCTAACCTCGGGCAATTTCGAGGCTAGGAATGGCGTTGTTATTGGAGGTGAAGGTATTGCTGGCCTGGGTTCCACGGGGAACGCTCGGTATCGGCTGATTCTGCGTAGTTCGCTGCTTCTGTCGATCTTGAGGTTTTCCTCCCTGTCCCGGTCTTCTTGGGGGGCTACTTCTACTGCTTCTGTAGTCGTCTGAATCCTCCTCCCATATAAGCAGAAGAGTAGTTCTTCTTGCCTGAGTCCGTAGGCTCCACCCTGATGCAATCCTAAGACCTAAGCCTTGGATTGCATTCAGGGCCCGGGGCGGTATCATCGCTTCCATCTCGAGTTCAATTACTTCTACGTGTTACTTGTTGCTCTGCTGACTGAAGACGGGTGGCAAGAATTAGTTTCGATTAAAGACGTGTTCGGCGATTCCGCCATGTACGTCTATGTAATGTTGCACGGCACACTGTTTAATTCCTCGTCAAGTGGGTTGCCGGGCTGCAAACCCATTTTACGCATTGCTTCGTGCAATGCACGCTATTTACACACCACTCCCTCGCTGCATGGTTTCCCCATTATGGGGGTTCATTGAAGGCGCGATATGGGAGGGTGTGTACAATTACTTTGTACCTGTACATAGGAATAGAACCACGATATTTACAGGATTGCGGGTGTGTGCACGGCGCACTGCATAATTTTGTCTGGAGTGGAAGGCTGCACGGACTCGGCAAGGGAGGCGCGAAGCGTGACGAAAGTACTGAAACGTCATGAACGTATATGATCAAATTCTACACAGTTAGCTAAATCGGGCTGTCCCTAATACCAATTGTGTATTAGCCACATTTTGTAATTATAATCAATCTAGAAGGTTTAATACAATTTTCCTATTCTCTGCGACTTTTAGAATTTAGTGCACATGGTGTACATCCGAAAAAATACATAATTTCCGAGTTAATGTAACCATATTGTTAAAATTTTGAAATCTTAATTTGAATATAACATTTTGGAACGGTGAAGAAATGGATAGTATTTGCGTAATAATAAAAAGTTATTATTGAAAAAAGTTTTCAAAGCCGAAAAGAAAACCCTTTGGCAATTGAGGCAATTCTTGTAGCCCTAAAAAGGACTGAGTGTAACCTCTGTTGGTGGATCCAGGTATGGCCTCAGGTGGGCTGGCGGCTCGAACCTTCGTCTAAAGCTGCCTTTGGAGCTACCTGGGTCGGTAAGGTCGGCAACCATTCGGTCCTTCATCGGCGGCCATAATGTGACGGGCTGGGGCGTCAGTTTCCACGATACGCTCAGATCATTAGCCATCAACGTAGCTAGCGGGATTGGGCAACCACTGTACGTCTCCTCAAAGGCTATAATGTTTTCCGCTGCCTTCGTGAAGTTGGATTTCTGCGCCTTACTTAACTCTCCGTCACATCTGAGCTTCTTATAGCATACAGAGACCGTCCGGAAGTCTTCTATGTGCTGCTTTGCTGCCTCCTTATCTTCTGTTAGCTCCCCAAGTCCCCATTCCACCATTTGGTTGTCCAGATAAAGCTGCAATTGTTGCTTGGGTACAGACGATGGCGGCGATAGTAGCGTCTGTTTCTGTTGCGTTTGTTTCGTCATCGCTCTTGTTTCCGTCTGTCTTATCTGCGCTGCTACCTCTCGTGGTGGCTGGGTCTTCATCTTTTCGGCCTCCTGTTTTCTGGTTCCCTCTTGGGCTTCTTTTTCCTTCTTTGTTCCTTTTTCTCGTCCTCCCTTGCCCCTGCTATGCTGTAATCGTCGCTGGTGGCATAGAAGTCTGTTTCCCAGCTTCAGGATTCAAAGCTTGGAGTGGTGTTGTTCGTGGAGGTGGAAGTACTGTTGGCCTGTGATCTACGTTTGGGGGGGGGGGGGGGTCACTCGGCGTAACCAGGTTTTGCGGCGTAGACTGTGTCATTACCGAGCGCTATGTGCGGCTCTTCATTGTACGCCCTGCGTACTATTTAATTATTAGTCGAGTTGGTGCAAGGCAACTGTCGACGATATGCAGTGTGAACTGCACACTTATTAATTAAACTTGCCCGGAAGAGGCAAAGGAGGAAGATGACGGCTGGTGGCGCCACGGCGTCCCCGGATGTTCCGGCTGGTCCAGGATTAATTTTGATATTTATGCCTAAAAGGAAATTGTTGTTGCATCTGGCACCCTATATAATTATTTTATTAAAAATTTCGAATGAGAACTCTGTACCATGAGGCTTGGTTAGTATTGAAAGAATTCGAAGGAGCCGTTTACGAATTGAATGGTTAGTGTAAGTTTCCTATCTTTTTGAGCATATTCACCGATTTATAAATTGTTCATGGTCTTGTTAATTGTCAACCGAACGTTGCCACTTTGTGCGGCTGGGTTTGATGGTCCGGGGTTTTAGGACCACCTTATAGTAGCCATTTTTATTTGGTCGGGTTAAGTTTCTTATTCCTTGGCTAGGTTGACTATGCTCATAATGTAGTTTCAAGTATTTAGAGGGATTGACAATCAGTAACCGCTTTGTGCAGTTTGGGCCTGATGGTCTGGACTTGGTACCACCTTATGCTAGGTGGTGAGAATGTTACTTATTTTGAATTATACTCGTGTGCGGCCATTCGGCCATGTACGAGTGATTAATGGGCGCACAGCGCCCTACTTAATTAGTCGTCAAATGGGTTGCCGGGCTGCAAACCCATTTGACGCTTTAATGTGTGCAAATACACTGTTTAATTATTCGTCGAGTGGGCTACCAGACTACGCCAACACGACACATTACTGCACGCAAAGCGTGCTATTTAATTTACATGTCTGGAAAAATGCGGGCTGCTCGGACTCGGCAAGGGAGGCTAAATCGGGCTGTCCCTAAAACCAATTACGTGTTAGCTACATGTTTAATTATGACAATACTTCAAGTTTAAAATTTCTTTATTTAACGCGATTCATTCAGATGTAAATTTTGCGTACATAGTGTACATAATTTTTTCCTAAACAATACCAATCTTCGAGTAATGTTACTCATATCATTTTAGTATCACGCACATTTCTAATTTCATAGCGATATTTTTTAGACGGTGGTTCAAAATTGATCAAATTTGTGTTATAGTGTAATCATAAGGGGTTTTCAAAAAATTCCAAATGGAAAAGCCCATTAATTCAGGCAATTTTGTCAGCATTCCCACTCAGTTCCCACCCCCTCTCCATCTTCACCTTGCCTTTGACTTCCAACCCTCAACTTCTAGTTGGCTTTGCCTTTGTCTTTGTTTTCAATGGGGGATTATTTTGGCTGCTATTCTTCACACCAGTTGGTTTCTATTCCTGTATATCCAAGGGTGTCACCTCGCTGGTCTAATCGCAGAATTCAGATGGTCCCCTGACTTCCGTTCCAATGGCAGTAGTAGAATAATCCTATCTGTTCGTAGCTACCGCAGACAGCCCCCTACCCTTCTCATCTCTTGCAACTGCATTATGTTGTTATTCTGCGCTGTGCTGGTTGTCGTGACAGATGGTCCCCTGACTTCCTATGTAGTAGAGTGATCATATCTGCACAACCCACACGAGCTGCTTATGACAAAGGCATTCACCCCCAACAGCGGCTCCGGTTTCGGTCTTCCCTTTTCGAATGCTGTCTCCTGATTGAATCTGGCAAGAATTACTTACATTATTTAAATTATACTCGTGTGCGGCCATTCGGCCATGTACGAGTTGTTAGTTTGCACACCGTGCAATTTTTAATTTACCGTAAAATGTGTGCGAAGCACCCATTTGCCGCTTTATTGTGTGCACTGCACACTTATTAGTTACTCATGTCTGAAAGTGGGAAAGGCGGGGAAGAGCTGCAGATGGCGCCTTGACGTCCCAGGATGTCTCCAACTCGTCCAGGGTTAAAATTTGTGTATTTTATTTGCCAAATCAAGAAAATTCGTCGTCTTGCATCTTATCAGTGAATTTTGAATATAAACTCGGCATTTGTGGCTGTACGTTTGGGTTAGTTAGAGAGAGTTAAAGATTTGTTATGTTATAGATATCTGTCCGGTTCAATCCTAGGGGTTGATATCCTATTTATAGTAAGCATATGCACCGACACTTGATCTCTGTTAATTGGTGTAGGGGTGATTCCAGAAGTGGTTACCATCTTGTGCGGTAGGGCCCGGGTGGTCTGGACTTGATACCACCTTATGGACTTAATTGTTTGGCCAGTTCGATGGGTTTGATCGGTTGATGCCACCTTGTGCGGCGGGGCCTGATGGTCTGGGTTTGGGACCACCTTATATAGTCAAAATTTTAGTTGGGTCTTATTAGTGTTTGCCTTCCTAACATATGGTGCATATGCTTACCCTTTTCTACGTCAGTTTTTTAATTTTTGAGGTGTTTTAGTTCATCAGTTACCGCATTGTGCGGTAGGGGCCTAGTGGTCTGGGCTTAGGCCACCTTATATTCTTTAATTTTGTTGTGGACTAGTTTACAGGGTCATGTTTCATCATTCTAAGGTGTTCAATAGTTGCCACACTTGTGCGGCTGGGCCTGATGGTCCGGGCTTAGGACCACCTTATATCGTGCTAAAGTTTTTAAGGGGTCAGGTTGTTCTATGTTGTCCCTTGTGATTTCTGCCGAAGCCTTTTTTGAGGAGCATTAGTCTTAGAGTAGAGAGAGAAAAAAGAAAGAGAAAAAATAATGCATCATTTGTTATTAATAATGTTATGATGTCGATAGTGTTGTTACTGTCTAGGTGTTGTACTTGGGTTGATTTTAGTAATTGTGTGGTTTCATTTTTATTTTTGTTTTCATTCATTATTGATTTTATTTAGTGAGTTAAAAAGTGATGTGATATGGCTTGCCTCTCAGTCCTGTCATGGGAGTGGAGTCTCTCCCGCTCAAGATAAGAGGGCAGGGATTGGCTCGCCTTTGCGGCGTGCCACGGCACCCTAGCATTCTAGATATCCTGACATACCAATCACCTCTCTCCTTGTGCTGGGCCCCTCTCTCCCGCCTTAGACTGTTCGGGTTTGCCATGGTTTTCTGCATTTTTTTTTACATTTTTGTTGTTGTTGTTATCTTTCTTTTACTTCTCTTCCTTCCTATGAAATTATTTTGTTATCACTAACCGGGGATTAGATTTTTCCTCTTTTTCATATTTCAGAAATGTTGCCCAGGATCTTTGCGTACACTAAGTTGATGTTAGTCTTGTTGATTCCTGTATTAAGGAAATTCGAGTATTGAGTTGATGTTTTCAGTTTTTCTTGTTTTTCCTGGAATTTTTTCCTTACCTCGTTGTAATTTGGGCAGCCATTGAATACATGTTTGAGCGTCTTTGGGGTGGGACAGTGAGGGCAGTTGATTCCTTTCTCTTTTATCCCTGGCACAAATCTTCCAAAACTGCTGGCTAGGAGTCTTTTGCCAGTTTTTATTCTATTTATAATTTTGATGTCAAACGGATTTGCCAGGTTTGGGACGACGATACTTCTACAAACCTGCTTGTGTATATTGTATAATTTGCGCCCTTTTTGTGTACTGTCCCATTCCCCCTGCCATTTTTTATCAGTTTGTTTGTTTTATTATGCTGCAAATCTCATATATGCTGTAATCCAGGTGGTGCACTTCTGGGTCATTAAGTTTATTTTTTGCTTCTTTATCTGCCCTCTCATTTCCAGGGATGTTAATATGGGAGGGCACCCACATGAATTCTACAATCTGTTTGTTTTGTTCGAGGGTTTTTAGTCTTAAGTAGACTTTTCTGATCTGGTTGAGTTACCTGATTCCAGAGTCCGGTCCACACTGAGGGAGTCGCTAACTATGACTGCTTTCGGTATTTAGCTAGTTTGTATCCATTGGATTGCTTGGATAATAGCCCAAAATTCGACCGTATAAATAGAGCAGCCATTTGGTAGCCTCGCCCCCAGGGTGATGTTTTTCTCAGGGATCACTGCTGCTGCTGCAGTCCGTCCTGGGTCTGGGGATTTAGATCCATCCGTGTATATTTGGATGTACCCCTTATACCTACTTTCTATTTCAGAGTGGATTTTAGCCCTTATTTCTATGGGTTGTTCTCGTTTATTTCCATAAGAAAGTGCATTTAGGTTTATTTTTGGCGTTTTACTGGTCCATGGTGCGGGTATCTGGGTAGTTTATGATCTCCGCTTGCATATTAGGGATGTCTAGTTCCTCTTTAAGGTCATGGGATTTTTTTCCTCCTAGCAAGTTCATGCACAGTTTGTGTCGGAAGGGCATATTGCATTTCTCTATTATAGCTCTTGTAGGGTGAGACTTATCATGAATGGAAATCCTGGTCGCATACCTCAGGAGTAACTCCTCTCGTCTTGGGTTGAGTGGTGGTTCCCCGGTTAGAATCCTACATTCATCCCTAGATGTGCTACTGAGAGCAGATAACAAGAGCTTTATATTGTATACTATCCAATTTTTTAAGTACATTAGGTCGGGCCGATGCATATACCTGGCATCCATAATCGATTTTGGATCGGATAAGTGATCTATATAATGTGAGAAGTGTGGTCTGATCTGTCCCCCAATCGGTGCCCCTAAGGTTTCTCAAAAGGTTCAGATCTTGTCCACACCGTCTCACTAGCTCTGTTATATGGTTGCTCCATGTCAGGTGCTCATAGAATTGCATGGCAAGAATGGCGAACGCGTCACTTTATATACTTCAAGCACTGACGTGAAGGAAAACATCCCTTACACCAAAAATACAAAATCCTATGACACATAAAAGACACCAATTGCGGGGACCTAAAAGAAACACTTTTTAAATTTTTTTTACATAGGAGTAAGGGAGTGTTTATAGGCACACTCTATACAAACATACACCAAACATACATTTTGTATAAGGGAAAGGGTCTTTTGAGTGGGGAAAAAATACATACACAAACATAACCCAACATACAAACACAATTTTTGTAGGCAATTTTTTTAAAATATTTTTTTTATATATTTCTTTTCTTGGCAAATTGGATGGCTCTGAAAAGGGCCGTCTTTGTTTCAAGTGCACCTAAAGATGTCCGCACCTCCCGGCTCTAGCTCCACAGGCAGAACATCTTTCACTACATCTATCTCTACCCCAGGGATTGATGGACATAGGAAAAGTGGATGGGGGTTGAGTAGCTTTACTACCCCAATCCTCTGTTGCAGGGACAGTACATGTTTGCCTCCTTCTCTTCCTATATACCCTGCACCTTTGTGGATGCTCCCGCTGCTGCAGTCGCTGCTCCTCCCGATCCCAGTTCTCTGTCTGGGGGAGAGTGAAAGTCTGGAGTGATTGCTGGCGCTGCTGTGGCTGTTACTGCGACTGTGGCTGTGGCTGCAGCTGAATCCTTGCCATGGGCTTGACAGTGCAGTTGGGTGTCATCATGATATGAGGCAGCAACTTTTCGTTTTGGCTCTTCTCTTCTACTTCCTTCTTCTTCTCCTCTTGAACCTCTTCCTCCAATGTGATGAGGACCAGGTCGTCCATCAGGCAACGAATATACTCCAGGTGCACTTGAATTTCCTTCAGCTTTTCAGTCTTACGTTATTCATTCTTCTTTGTTGACGGGTCAACGTGGGTGGCCCGACTGTTACGTTACGTTAAGTTGGCTATGTACGTCTATATACCGCCAGTGCGCGCATTGCACTCACTGGAGATTATTTTGTGTGCACCGCACATTATTAATTACTAGTCAGAAGGCATGTCGGGCTGCAAACCCATCCGACACTTTACTGCGTGCACTGCATGCTTCTCAATTACTGTTCGCTAGTGGCAAAGGCGGTAAAGGTCTGGATGGCTCCAAGTGGTCCAGGGTTGAATTTAGATTTGGAATTTTTTTTGTTGCCAAAAATGAATGTCGTCATCTAGCGTCCTATCTGATATTTGGTTATTAATTTTGAAAGAAAAACTCTGTACTAATGGCCAATTTCCTACAATGGTTAATTATGGTAAAGAGTAGAGTAGAAAAAATGCACTCTAAAACTAATTCAGTTCAAGGAGTACAATTCTAAGTTTGTAAGCACAAACACCTTCTAATAGTGGGTTTTTCATTGCTATGTCCAATCATTGCCACCATGTGTGGCTGGGCCTGATGGTCTTGGATGTTACCACCTTTTATTGACTAATTTTTGTTTATATATCCATAGTTTTCCCAAGTTTTTTTTAAGGAATCAGTTACTGCATTGTGCGGTGGGACCCTGATGGTCTGGACTTCGGACCACCTTATGCTCTTAGTTATGTTGGGATTAGTTTAACGGGATAGCTAACAAATTTTGAGCTTTCCAATCATTGCCACATTGTGCGACAGAGTCTAATGGTCTGGGCGTATGACAACCTTATACTCAATAAATTTTTATTGAGGGTCAGAGTTAAATTATATGATACTACTTGGTTCAGAGGGGCTACCACCAGAGTGCACGAGAGAAAAGGAGACAGAGAGAGTATTTATATGGTAGTGTGAATTTACATGCTTTTGTTGTTAGTAACATTGTTAACAATTTGGAGTGTTGGGGATTGGGAGAGGGAAAGGATAAATTTGGGGGGGGTAAGAAGACGTACTTTAAGTATATATTTATGGGGAGGTAAAGCAGGATCGCTCAGCAGTATATTTTACTGTTCTGTGAATGTATCTTATCTTAAGGTTTGCCTGCCCCCTTTGTGGGTGTGGAGTTTCTCACGTCGTGGGGGCTGAGATAGACTCTCACCCTGAGAACCATATCCCAGAGTGGGATTGATATGCCTATCCCCTCCCCATGTACAGTGCCCTTTCTCACCCAAATGAGACAGGTTTATCATTAATATTGTAACGTGCCGGGACTATACTTTACAAATAAGAACCTTGTCAGAGGTATATACCGCCGCAATTTATACCATATATGTGGTCATCAACGTACTTAGTAATATGCTGCCACCACCCCTAAAGAAAGGGGAGAAATATGTGAAGAAAGAGATAAGAAGAAGAAAAGAAGAAGAAGTAAAAGACTGAGTAGAATAGATAAGACTGTTTAGTATTTCTTTCAGGAACCCAGCTACAGCTACAGTTCTGGAACTATCATCCAACACAGTGAGAGAGAGAGAGAGAGAGAGAGAGAGAGAGAGAGAGAGAGAGAGAGAGAGAGAGAGAGAGAGAGAGAGAGAGAGAGAGAGAGCTATAGGCGTGTAATATTGTAAATCTTAGAGTGATAGAAAGAACAAATCAAGAATAGATACAGTTATGACGTAGAGAGAGCTCCAGAGTTACACAGCTACTGGAACTACTGCTTTCTATCTGCTCATTCTGAAAAAAAGAGCTCTCCCCACAATCATTAGATGATAGTGAGAATCGAGAAGTATGGTGGAGAGACTAAAAGTGAATGACAGAGAGACTAGAGAAGAAGATTATGAACAGTAAGGATGAACTCTGCTCTGATTCCGCTATTCTGCAACTCTGCCTGGTGTTCAATCCTTATCTGTGGAAAAAGAGATGATAGAAAGGTCGAGGCAAAGAAGTAACAATAAATAGGATAGAGAGAAGAAAGGATAAACAAAGAAACTAAGTCGCTGATAGCGCCTACCACACAAGGGTCTGTCCCCCAATTGGACTTTCTTAACCTAAATGGATTCTTCAAATAACACACAGACAAAGATAAGGTTGCTAGAATGTGTATTGAGAACTGCAGCCTTTTATGATGAACAAGACAAACATGATAATAAATTCATCAATATCACAATAAAAGAATTTATACTTGGTATTAATACAGTGTAATTTATCTATGCTCCTTAATACAGTATGGAATTTGTTAACAATCCACAGAGTGAATAATAGTCAAATTGTTAATAAAATATATGACTGGAAATTTATAAGTGTACAAGAATTTATATTACAGTTGCAAATAAAAGAAAATCATCACAACTCACTACAATATTTAGATTTGCTTATACCTCAACCATTAACTATTTTAATGCTAAAGCAAACGGGGGGAGGGGGGGACGTCTGCTCAAAAGAAACACATAAAAATTAATTAAATAAATAAATAAATTCTGAGAGATTCTGTGTTATGAACATACACTTTCAAACAGAAGAAAAAGTATTTTGTGTATCCATGTTTTAGAGAGAATATACGGAGGTGTACAATACTGCTAATGCCTGTAGTCTGCTACTTCTGGATCACTGACGTTTCCATTGATATGAAATTTACTTCAGTGTAAAGATAAATATGAAAGTTTCTCTAAATCTTAATAACAGTATTACTTGATTAAAACAAATATTCTTCAAACAAATCTTTTGTGTTATTACCTCTTCTAAATGTACCCCACCCAATACTATCCCAAAAATAAATTTTACGTAAAGCTAATAACCACTCTGACTGCAGGGATGCGACTCGAACGCTATCCGTTGGTCTAGGTTTATATACTCTCGGCACAAACCTTAACCTCTGTGACTCCTGACGTCATGAATGAAAAGCAGAATCCGGATACTGAAAGGTATTATGGGAGATTCCACTGTAAGCAAAGATGAGATGTCTCGTGACTTTATCGCTACGAAGATTGAATTTCTACTGATATGGTTAACACTAATACCTGGTAACTGCCAATATTTATCATCCTTAACTCAAGTGAGATTAAAATTATCAACAGATATTGCATATCCATTGCGAATTTGAGCTCGCGAATGTGGCAATCGACGAACACGTTTTGAGTAGACTGTACATGGTGAGGCGCCGAAAGGGAATACAAATAAAGTTGGACACCTACAATAGAGGGCTGTTACACTACCCCCGCCTTCATAAAAAAAAGTTTGACCCCGAACTGGAATGGACAACTAGATACAACATATTATTATGGTGAGTATGACATTCACTATTCATTTTACTAAACAACAATATGAGAAAAATGTGACGAGATAAAAGAGTAACTTAAATACTAATTCCAACGGTGGATACGAATCATTACGACACAAGAAATTATTCAAATACACATGAAGTTTATCACAACGCAGAGAAAACTACAATATTTTGAAAATCCTCAACTACTTTATAATGAGGTAAGAAACTTATTAAAAAGTTTGGCTCTATGAAATCACTCAACAAACCCATCAATATCATATATAGACAATCAAAACAACAACAACAATAAATAAAATTACATTATACAATAGACACAATTGCTACCTATTTCTTATCCTCCCAGCCTGGATTAGACCATGTAGCAAAACACTTATAATATAACCTACTTCTCTAACATAGTATTATCCATCAGTTTATTTACATTTAAAAATCATACAATGTACATTATAATACATGCAAGGGGTGAATTTGGTATGAGATATTACTTGTGGAGTCTACCTTATTTGAAATTTTGCATGACCACATGGAGAAGTATATAATGACTATTTAGAGCTAAATGCAAGAAATGATATGCATGCAAATACCTAGATTTTTAACTGCATACTTACCATTATATACTGTCTAATTAAAACAGAGTACACCATACCCTGACACATATAAAAATGAAATTATAGAAAACATAACAGTGATCTCTATTTACTACTCACTCTTAAAGGGAATTTTAAGAAAATTGGTAATAATAGACACACTACTCAATATTAAAAAAAATAAAAATAAATTGTAAGAGTATGAATATTAATACACTTGTCAGATATAAATGAAAAACAGTTTATGCTAAAAATTTAAGTTGTTATCATGCAAGAGAGAGAGAGAGATAGAGAATAGGAGAGAGATCACAATCATAATACCAAATGTAATGTGATACAAATGTGCTTCATCTTTATTCCTAAATAACTTGCTGTAAATCTATACTGATAATTTAGATATGTTAATAATAATAATTATAACAATAAATTTAAAAATTTAGTTTGATAATTTCACATTGAACTTCTTTTTCTTCCGTCGTCGTTGTTTCATCTACTTGCATACTGTTTTCAATCAGGTGTTTGGCTTCCGGGTCTGGGATCCAGTTCGAAGAAAGCTCATAAAGGGTTCCGTCCGGCAGAATGCACCTTTCTGTCTTCTTTATACAGGATACACCAGCAGGCATCGAAAACATAACCTCCCCTCTATCACGATGTCTCAGCGACCTGCACCGGACTGTCCTCAGAACTGCTGCAGAGTCGGTTTGCATCAACGAAGAAGGGGCACCCAAAAAGAAAAGACGAGGATCCAGATGGAGATTATTGGACATAGGCTCCTGCCCTATGGCAACTATGGGTGGAGGAAACTTGACGGTCAACGCCTCAGTAGAATTTTAGATCCTTGCTGTTGAAATCGCCTCAATATTTCCCTCTCCAAGCGTGTCAGCTCTGTCTTTGTTATCCGATCCAGCGGATTCAGGAACTATTTCTGGATTCTTCTCTGACAAGACTTCATCAATCAGATCTTCCCAAGTTGGGCCAGCCCACTGTACCGAGGGAAGTTCAGGCTCTACCTGTGGTGCTTCAAAACAAAAAAAAGGGTTGATATCCAGATCTATATCTCCTGCCGGCGGTGTATTCAGCATTTCATCTATTGCCTTTTGGAAACCTGCTCCAGCTGGTAAGATTTCTCCTTTCGTCTCCTCTTTCTCTTTTTCCTCCTCCTCTCTCGTCTTCCTGAGACTAGCCCTGCTATGCATTAGATCCTGCTTCCCAGCCAGCTGGGGGTGTTTCCGTTGGTAATGCCTTTTTAATCGGTAAGACCTGCTCACCAGTACACAGTAGTAGCACTCACCACATCTGGCTGTCTCACCATGCTCTTTTAGATGAGTTTGAAAGATTTTATCTTCTTTCAAAATCTGCCCACAGACGAAGCACTTCAGATATTCAGTCATCTGTAAACAAACAATAGTAAAAAAAAAACGACAAACAACTAGGTATCGAAGTAAAGTTACTTATAAGTGGAGAAAAATCACTAACATGAAAATCAATGAAGGCAATTTCTTTTAACCTTTATTTATTATTCCAGGTTACCATGATATGGCTTCAGCCGATTATGATGTACTACTTGAGATTTGCCCCCTTGAGGACGACCAATTTTGTAGACCAAATCAGAATGTCGCTGAATTATGGTGAAAGGACCATCCCAATGGGACTGTAATTTTGGAGGCAATCCCCACTTCTTTTTACACGTGAACAACCAGACAGCATCTCCAGGTTTGTAACTATTAAAATTTAGATTGTTATTGTATGCTCTCCTCTGCCTTTCACTAGTCTTTTTAAGCTTTTCTCTGGCTAACTCATGTATTTTGTGCATTTGTTCCTGTAGTCTCTCTACATAATCTACCCTATCAGTCATGGAATCTGTATCAGGCGCATAGCCATACAGCAAATCAATAGGCAACTGCATTTCCCTGCCTAGCATCATCCTGCTAGGAGTAAAACCAGTACTCTCTTGTACAGAAGCATGAAAAGCTGTTAACACTAAAGCTAGATTTTGGTCCCAGTCTTTCTGATCCTTGGACACATATTTACATAACATGTTCTCCAAAGTGCGATGAAATCTCTCTACCATTCCGTTACTTTGAGGATGAATGGGTGTTGTTCTAGTCTTTTCGATGCCAAGAAGTGTGCACATTTGCTGAAATAGTGAAGATTCAAACTGACGACCTTGATCTGTGTGTACTTGATTCGGAACACCAAACCGGCTTATAAACTCATTCACAAAGAGTTTGGCGATTGTCTCTGCCTCCATGTTTAGCATAGGATACGCTTCTGTCCATCTAGTGAAACAGTCTGTGATCACAAGAATGTACTTGTTTCCCTGATGTGTCTCAGGTAAGGGACCTAGAATGTCTAGTGCTACTCTCTCTAAAGGTGCACCTACTTGATATTTTCCTAAGGCTCCTTTAGTTCTGCGTACTGGTTAATTGGTTGCTTGGCACTTAACACATTTTTTACACCACATCACTATGCTGTCTTTATAACCGACCCAATAAAACCTTTCTCGAACCCTGGCGATAGTACGATTGATCCCTAAATGACCAGCTCCTACACCATTGTGCAACAAATGTAAAATTTCACTGCGCCAACACTTAGGTACAACTAATTGAAATTTATCTCCTAGTTTCTTGACTGCATCTGACCCGACACGGTACAACACCTCATTTTTCAGTGTCAAAACATCCCATTTAGCCCAATATGCCTTAATAGTTGCACTGAAAGCTGCCACTTCTGTCCAGTTGGGTCTTGAACAACTCTTTTTCCACTTCAGCACGACTGCAAGATCTGCATCTTGTAATTGGGCTGTTCTAATTTCCTCGTTATTCATCTCTCGTAATCAGGAATCAACTGAGGTATGTGCTTTACCTTCTAACTGCCGTGTGACAACTCATGCCTTTGCTATTACTTCTTCAGTGCCATACTTTTCCTCTGCTTTCTCACAATGTTTACAACTGGAACAGAGTCGCCTGGATAGACCGTCTGCATTTGTATGAGATTTTCCACTTCTATGTAGAATTTTGAAATCATATGTACCTAAAACTTCTAACCAGCGAGCCATTTGCCCTTCCACATTCTTAAACCTAAGAAACCAATGTAAAGCACCATGGTCAGTGCGGACAGTAAAATGTACCCCATAGAGATAATGATGAAAATGTTTTATAGATTCTATGATAACCAACAACTCACGCCTGGTGATACAGTAGTTTCTTTCTGGTTTGCTTAGTGCCTTGCTAAAATATGCAACCACATGCTCCTGTCCATCTCGGAGTTGCCATAATTACCGGCATCGGTATCTAAAATGAAATCTTCCTGTTCACATGGATAACAGAGTACTGGAGCAGTAGTCAAAGCTTTCTTCAAAGTCTCAAACGACTCTTGACATTGTATGGTCCAATTGAAAAAATCTTGTTTCTCTGTCAATTTATGCAAAGGCCTAGCTATATTGGCAAACACTTTTATAAACCGACGGTAATATGAGCATAGACCCACAAAACTTCTCACGTCTCTTTCTGTTTTTGGTTGTGGCCAACTTTCTACTGCTGTTATTTTTTCCGGATCTGTTGAAACTCCATCTGATGACACTATGTGACCCAAAAAAGATACTTTTCTCTTAAATAACTGACATTTGTTTGGGGAAATTTTTAGGCCTGTTTCCTGAATCCTCTTTATTACAGCCGAAAGTCTAGCAACATGTTCTTCAAAGTTACGCCCAAATACTATGATGTCATCTTGATAAATCAAACAGATATCCCAGTTCAACCCATGTAATATAAACTGCATCAGACGTGAAAAATTTCCTGCTGCATTGCAAAGACCAAATGGTAGAACTTTAAATTGATAAAGCCCACATAATGTAGTAAAAGCTGTTTTCTCTCTATGTTCTGGTGCTACTTCCACCTGCCAATAGCCACTGGCCAAGTCAAGGGTGGAAAACCATGTTGATCCCCGAAGCATGTCAAAAGTTGACTGAATCAAAGGCAAAGGGTATGAATCCTTCTTAGTCACATTGTTCAATTTCCTATAATCTACACAAAATCTTACGGACCCATCTTTCTTTTGAACTAAAACTATTGGAGATGACCAGGGACTCTTAGAAGGTTCTATAATATATTGCTCCAGCATACTTTGCACCTCTGCTTTGACTACTTCTTGTTTTGCCAGTGGTAACCTCCTGGGATTCTGTTTTATGGGTGTTGCATCTCCTGTATCAATTGTGTGCTTAACAATATCTGTACGACCCAGGTCTAATTTGGATTTTGCAAAAGCGTCTTTGTGATCTAACAATACTTTCAAGGCCATACTCTGTTGCTCGAGAGTTAAATCTGATTTGCTTTTCTCCCATAAATTAATTAAATGGTCATCTATTTGACCAGGACTACCTGTATCTGCATCCTTTTGAATTGGAGATACTTCTAACTCCTCTACTTTATGTACCTGTGTGCAAGAAGCAATATTTGTACACCTGAAAATTTTCTGGGGTTGGTTACTGACATTAACAATTCTCAAGGGGACTGTACCCTTGCTTGGATCTACTACTGCCTTAGCTACCAAAATTCCGCGTTGATTCAGACTTTCACAACTATACTCGATAATCCCTTTAGTGAAATGAGGAAGGTCTTTGATCTTTCCCTCCAGTATCAACTCTGTCTCTGCTGGTATAACTATACTTTCAGGAATTGTAACCTTAAACACTGAAGGTAGACAACCTTGTAAAACACATGGCACATTCACCTCTCCTACTACCAACTGAGATCGTGCCACATCAACTTGACATCTATTCTGGTACAAAAAGTCATAACCTAAAACTGCAGGTGTATCAATATCAGCGATTATTACTGACTGTTGAAACTTGCGTCCAGCGATCTCTAATGGTAAGTTACAACATCCCCACATCTTCACCAAACCTCCATCAGCTACCTTTAAATGTCCTACAGCAGTGTCCAACTTTGGCCTAAACTCTTTACAGATAGATAAAAACTGAGAAGAGTGCAAGATTGTAGAAGTAGAACCAGTATCTATTAAACAATTCAAAGTAGCACCACAAATACTAACTTCAACATATAATCCATCGAAAGAAGGATTTTCCTTTGTTTTTGTAATGTTTTCAGGCCGTAATATCTTTGCTGACGCTTGGCCACCAGCCCCAGCTATTTCTAGTTTCCCTGTAGTTTTTCTCCTGTCTGTACTTTTTCTGCAATTCCCACTACTGTTTTTTTCATGTCTTGCTTACGTTTTCGACAGTCGCTTCTATAGTGTCCAAGTATTCCACAATAATAACATCTCCCACCATCTTTCGTCAGAAAAGTCCTGGACCCATGTGCAGGGAATCTCCTATCCCTAGTACCAGTACCGTTTATGTCAGCCTGTATTTTCTCTACCCTCCTGAGAAGCTCTTGTGTAATATGTTCTAGTGCACTGTCGGTCCTCACCCTTGGAGACGTATCTGCATCCAACGCCCCCAAAGGCGGATCAGCCATGTTCTCCCGGGCAGAACATAACCACACATTTGGGGCCATCCCCTTGGCTCCCAAACGCTGTTTGCGACCTTCGTTAAAAGCCTCAAACTCCAAAGCTAAGTGTAGGGCCTCATCCACTTGTTTTGGTCTACCTTGGCGCACAGCCCACTCCATTTCGGAGTCATACAGGGCGCCAATAAAACAATCACGGGCCAGCCGCTCCCTAACCTCTCCCCCATCTGTTGGATAAGCCAACTTCGTAAGTCTTTTCACATCATAAGCCAATTCACTCAGGGATTCTCCCCTTTTCCGACAACGGTTCTTTAATTCCGCTCTGAACAGTTCTGTCTGGGTTACCGGTTCGAACCTAGACGTCAACGCTGACACCAGATATTTATAATTTCTCCTTTGATCTGGATGCAAATCACTCAGTATCTCCTGTGCTGCATCCCTCAAACTGACTGCCAATTCTAGAGCCATAATATTCTCTTCCCAACCATTAAGCTCTGCCACCATTTGAAATTGCACTAGATAATCTCTGAGACTACCTTTTCCGTCATATGTGGGTGGTTGTTTATGAAACATAGGTACTACACGGGGTCTCCCGTCCTTCACTCCAACTGCGTCATGGTACTGGGGACTTGATGAAGGTCTGTCAGCTCCATGAGTCTGAAAACTATTGTATTTATTTCCCACTTCATTATCATCAGTTGCCACTAATTTCCTCATCTCTTCAAGTTCTAAAGCTAAGAGTGAAATTTCTTCTTTCAGGTGTTTCACCAGCTGCTGCACTTCCCCTCTCTCATCGCCAGCACCCCTACTGGCTCCGAAATCAAAGCGAACCTCGTTGCTGGGACTCGCGAAGCCTGCCTCTAAGGAAAGTGGGAGTCGCATCCGTGGAGACGGCACAGTATTAATCTCCTCCATCATTTCTCCTGCAAGTTCAATGGGTGACGCCATATTCAGGAAAAGAAGAAAATCCTACTTTTAAAAAAATGCTCAGCTACAGAAACCAGTGGATCTGGTATATGAACAGGACCTGCGACGTGAACTTAAACCACCTCAGATGTGGCTCTCAAATCTGAATTCGAAAAAGATCCCACATGAAATATGGGATCCCACCGCTGTCACCACTTTGTAACGTGCCGGGACTATACTTTACAAATAAGAACCTTGTCAGAGGTATATACCACCGCGATTTATACCATATATGTGGTCATCAACGTACTTAGTAATATGCTGCCACCACCCCTAAAGAAAGGGGAGAAATATGTGAAGAAAGAGATAAGAAGAAGAAAAGAAGAAGAAGTAAAAGACTGAGTAGAATAGATGAGACTGTTTAGTATTTCTTTCAGGAACCCAGCTACAGCTACAGTTCTGGAACTATCATCCAACACAGAGAGAGAGAGAGAGACAGCTATAGGTGTGTAATATTGTAAATCTTAGAGTGATAGAAAGAACAAATCAAGAATAGATATAGTTATGACGTAGAGAGAGCTCCAGAGTTACACAGCTACTGGAACTACTGCTTTCTATCTGCTCATTCTGAAAAAAAAGAGCTCTCCCCACAATCATTAGATGATAGTGAGAATCGAGAAGTATGGTGGAGAGACTAAAAGTGAATGACAGAGAGACTAGAGAAGAAGATTATGAACAGTAAGGATGAACTCTGCTCTGATTCCGCTATTCTGCAACTCTGCCTGGTGTTCAATCCTTATCTGTGGAAAAAGAGATGATAGAAAGGTCGAGGCAAAGAAGTAACAATAAATAGGATAGAGAGAAGAAAGGATAAACAAAGAAACTAAGTCGCTGATAGCGCCTACCACACAAGGGTCTGTCCCCCAATTGGACTTTCTTAACCTAAATGGATTCTTCAAATAACACACAGACAAAGATAAGGTTGCTAGAATGTGTATTGAGAACTGCAGCCTTTTATGATGAACAAGACAAACATGATAATAAATTCATCAATATCACAATAAAAGAATTTATACTTGGTATTAATACAGTGTAATTTATCTATGCTCCTTAATACAGTATGGAATTTGTTAACAATCCACAGAGTGAATAATAGTCAAATTGTTAATAAAATATATGACTGGAAATTTATAAGTGTACAAGAATTTATATTACAGTTGCAAATAAAAGAAAATCATCACAACTCACTACAATATTTAGATTTGCTTATACCTCAACCATTAACTATTTTAATGCTAAAGCAAACGGGGGGGAGGGGGGGACATCTGCTCAAAAGAAACACATAAAAATTAATTAAATAAATAAATAAATTCTGAGAGATTCTGTGTTATGAACATACACTTTCAAACAGAAGAAAAAGTATTTTGTGTATCCATGTTTTAGAGAGAATATACGGAGGTGTACAATACTGCTAAAGCCTGTAGTCTGCTACTTCTGGATCACTGACGTTTCCATTGATATGAAATTTACTTCAGTGTAAAGATAAATATGAAAGTTTCTCTAAATCTTAATAACAGTATTACTTAATTAAAATAAATATTCTTCAAACAAATCTTTTGTGTTATTACCTCTTCTAAATGTACCCCACCCAATACTATCCCAAAAATAAATTTTACGTAAAGCTAATAACCACTCTGACTGCAGGGATGCGACTCAAACGCTATCCGTCGGTCGAGGTTTATATACTCTCGGCACAAACCTTAACCTCTGTGACCCCTGACGTCATGAATGAAACGCAGAATCCGGATACTGAAAGGTATTATGGGAGATTCCACTGTAAGCAAAGATGAGATATCTCGTGACTTTATCGCTACGAAGATTGAATTTCTACTGATATGGTTAACGTTAAAACCTGGTAACTGCCAATATTTATCATCCTTAACTCAAGTGAGATTAAAATTATCAACAGATATTGCATATCCATTGCGAATTTGAGCTCGCGAATGTGGCAATCGACGAACACGTTTTGAGTAGACTGTACATGGTGAGGCGCCGAAAGGGAAAACAAATAAAGTTGGACACCTACAATCGAGGGCTGTTAAAATATTTTACTGTTCTGTGCCTGTATCATAGCATAAGGTTATTTGTGTGATGTATCTGAGTTTATATGTAGGTATACCCTTGCCTGTCTCCTTTGAGAGGATGGAGTTTCTCACGTCGTAGGGGCCGGGATAGACCCTCACCCTGAGAACCACATCTCCGAGTGGGACTGGTATGCCGATCTCCTCCCCTCGTACAGAGCCCCTCTTCCCCCGAATGAGACAGTTAGGGTTTCCCTAATACTTATATATTTTTATGTTTTCCTATGGACATGTCTTTTTGTTCCTAACCAGGGATTATATCTTCCCTTTCATCCCAATGTCGGTGATGAATTCCAGTATATTTGAGCACACCGAATTGATGTTAGTATTTCCTGTTTTAAGGAAATCCGGGTAGCTGGCTGGGGTAGTTAGTTTCTTTTGATTTTCCTGGAATTTTTCCCCTTCTGTGGTATTCTTAGGGCATTTGTTGAAAATAATAATAATAATGTTTCAGGGATGGGACAGTGTGGTCAGTTTATTCCCGCGTCTTTTATACCTGCCAAGAATCTTCCAATGTAGTGGCTAGTAATGTTTTTCCAGTTTTGATCCTATTTATAACTTTTGAATCATAGGGGTTTGTCAGGTTTGGAGCGATAATATTTTCTGCCGACTTGCTTCTGCAAATTGTGGAGTTTGCGCCCTTTTTGCGTATCGTCCCATTCGCTCTGCCATTTATCATCAAGTTTTTGCCGAATCATACTATAGATCGCTTGGATGCTGTAAAACAATTATTGGTAAATGTCTGGTTCATTTAATTTGTCTTTGGTTTCTTTATCTGCTCTTTCGTTTCTAGGGATGTTGATATGGGAGAGCACCCACACGAATTCTACTGAATGTTTTATTGGATCCAGGTTTTTAAGTCTCAAGTAGACTTCTCGAATCATGTTTTCTCTGCTAGCAGATTTACCTCATTCCAGAGTTCGCAGCACACTGAGGGAGTTGCTAATAATAACTGCTTTTGGGGTTTAACTAGCTTGTATCCATTTAATTGCTTAGATGATAGTCCAGAACTCAATTGTATAAATGGAGCAGTTGTCTGGTAGCCTCGCTCCCAGTGTGATGTTATTCTCTGGGGTGATGGCTGCTGCTGCAGTGCATCCTGGGTCAGGGGATTTAGATCCGTATTGATTTGGATGTACCCCTCATACCTACTTATAGGTTAGGTGAAATCGACTTTTAAAGGGCTTGAGTGGTCGCCCCTGTCATTGAAGAGTTCGGGGTTGTCTTTCTTCATTTTATTACGGTGGTTTTGAAATTGGACTGAGTGGTTGGAATTACTGCTCATGCCGGCAAAGTGTGCGGCTAATTTTTTGGCTTTTTTCTTGTCAGTGGTAAGCCCTGGCAGGTTAGGGGTTGAGAGTGAGGATTTCCCCCAAATTTTCTTTATTTTTAGCCCATACTTGTTTTGAGTTTGTCTTATGATTTAGTGTTGAGCAGAAAGTCTTCCAAGATTGTTGCTTCGCCATAAATATAGTGTTCTTCACTTGGCATTCCTTTTCCTTGTAAGCAAGGAAATCGTTAGAGTTTTTGGTGTGTCTGAATCTGTTTAGGGCTCTCTTTTTCTCCTCAATGGTTTGCTTACATTCGTCATTCCACTGTTTGCCGGCCTGTCTACCCGTTTTGGGTATGCATCGCTCAGCTGCTGAGGACAGAGCCTCAACGATATTTTCATTAAAGATTTCTATATTTTCGTTATACAGCTGAACGTCTGCAATACTCTCGCAAAGAGAACGGAATGACCCCCAATCCGCCTTATCGAATCTCCATTTAGGGGTAGGTGCACTAATATTTTGTATGAATCTTAGTGTGGATTGTATCAATAGTGGCCACTACCTAGCGTGCTTGATTGATCAACCTCCCAGTCGTCGATTTTCGCGATCTTGGGCGAGCATATGGTTAGATCAATAGCTGACATTGCCCCGTTTTCGGGACTTACTCTGGTACGTGCACCATTGTTTAAAATTACTAGGTTAGACATTGTGACCCACCTCTCAATATTCTCCTATCCAAATGGGTTTCTCCCCATTGTTCACTGTGGGCATTAAAATCTCCACAGATAACTGTGTTGTCTCCCAACTCATCCACAATCATTTTATATGTTTCAGGTTCAATGTACTGGTCCCCTCCTGGGTCGTAAATGTTTACTTTCATAAGTGGTTTATTTCATGTTTTTATCTTAATTATTTGATACTTAGGGAGGGTTAGCAGTGGGCTCTCAGCAGACTCACCTGAGAGAGCATCGCTGACATATATTGCCAGCCCGCCACCTTTTTTGCCCTTGGGGTCTTTGTTTACAATGACTTGTTGAAAACACGGGAATTTTCGGTGAGATTTTTTTTCCTCACTCAATACAGTCTCCTGCAGGCACACTACGTCAGGTTTCTGGTGCCCATTTACTATCCTATGGAACAATTCAGGTGCATTTTGTCGAATTCCCCTGCAGTTCCATTGCCATATTCTGATTGTTTCTTTTGTATCCACTACTGGTACGAACTATTTACATTTATGCATGCATTGACAGTATAATCTATTGTAGTGGACGCCTAGCTTGGATCATTAGGCTATTGGTAAGGGCAGAGATCCGGTTACATACGGTGTCGACAGGGATAGAGTTGTCCTTATTTAATTTCAGAGCCTCATCGATAATATCTCGTATGAGTTTGAGCACCTGCTCCATTGAGCTATTTGGGCTGTTTTCTATTTTATTTTGCGTTGTTGATATGTTTTCTTTAGATTTTGCCGGATTTAATTGTAATTCTGAGTTGGATTGGTTTGTGCTTGTGGTTTTTGTGTGGTTATAGATCATTTATTTTTGTGATCCTGGGGTTTGATATTGCATTTGATCTGGTTGTTATGTGGGTGGTTTGTTTTGTCTTTGGGGGGGTTGAACCTTTTTAGCTAATGGGCTTTTGTTTATCTCATATGTTTTATTAGGGGATTTAGCTTGAGGTAATGTGTTGCTACTTTTTGTATTGTGGCAGGCGGGCTTGTTTCTACTCTCCTCTTGGATAAAAGTTTTAGTTTTGTTTGGTTCTACTGGGGGTTGCACTTTGTCAGCTTTTCCTACTGGAGATGAGCTGGTTACCTTGTTGTGTTTGTTTAGGTCAACTGATACTTGAGTTTTAGCAACTCGGTATGTAGCTTGGTTTAGGGTCATATATTCTACAATTTGTTTTTCCTTGATTGCAAAAAGACATTCTATTGATCTTTTGAGTTGTGCACATTTACAATCAACATTTTTCGCTGTCGTCATTTATAGTCATTACCTCTTTGACTTTATTCATGCAGATCTCAATGTTGTACTAAACATCAGAAATTAAAAGTTCTTTTTTCATTCGTGTCATTGATGTAGAAAAAGGGATTAATTTGTGTTCATCAAAAGTATTGTAATATCCAGTAACGAAATACAATTATCTGCAATGAAATTGATACTTGACATTTCTGTTATCAATTGGATTGAGACAATATATTTCTTTATCAAGGAGTGAGTCTATTGTAATAAGCTGTCTTGCTTTGCCAATACTTTGCTATTCATTTGTGTAGGACTTCTTCTTTCAACCTAATTTACTGTTATGGAGCAAACATTATTTCAGGTAGTATGTTGTGAGCTGGTTACAAGAAAATGGAATGGTCAGCCTGAAAAGTTCTTCAGTCTCCATTGTTGATGGTGAACCTATTGTAAACTTCAATAAGTTGTTTAAAAGCATGCTGTAAGCAACAGTAAGAGCAAAACGTAATGTTGCGTGGTAAATTGTGCCAGTAATGGCTTTTGTTTATTTATTGACCCAAACAAGTTAGCAATGTATATTCTGTTTTCAATTTGTGGCTAGTGTTAACAGTTCTGTAAGGTAAATGTCCATGTGCTACTAGGTAGTCCATTGTTAACTAGTAAACATGGAATGATTAGCTTTACAAATTCATTTAATGTCTATGTTTAATGGAGAATCTATTGGTATCTTAAACTACTTTTTCAAAAGCATGCTATATGCAATTGTGAGAGAAGATTTAAGTGTTGCATAATAAAAAGAGTTAATATTAGTTTTTGCTTCAGTCTGCATCTTATTATTTATTAACTGAACAAAGCCGAGGAGCTCGCAAACTTACCGTGCACTTCTGGTATTATGTTCTTCAGTCTCCATTGTTGATGGTGAACCTATTGTATACTTTAAAAGCATGCTGTAAGCAACAGTAGGAGCAAAATTTAATGTTGAGTGGTACATCGTGCCATACGAAATGCAGGCATCTTCGATGTAAGATACTGACAGGATTTTATCTACTTCTTGTACTTCGGTTGGCTGTTCATCGCTAACTTCAACTTCTTTACCCCTGTATGTTGAAGACTCTGTGAAATACATTTTGACCAAATGAACCAGATGCTCAAAACAGCTACACCATTACGTGTCAAATAATATATTGTACTCTTTGACTTTGTTTCATTTCTTTTACGTAGTGTGATTTAACATAGCATGACTTCATCATCTTGTGTGGACTTTTTTGTTTAAATTCCTGTTAACGTTACCAAGTTTTCTTCAAAGTTCATCCCATTGTGAATCTTTTGGTTTTTGTGAAGTTACCTTCTATATCCTTTGCTAACCTTATTTTCCCCCTGCTTGTTCACCTTCCATTTATTTGACAATGAAATTTGTAATACAGATGAACATAAATCTGAATCTGAGCAAAGGTTAGTTGCAAAATGACTTACCATGTTAGTTACGAGTAGTTAAAAATAATCTGAAATGTAACTGGGTAAAACAAAGATATAGATTTCTAGAGTGCTCTATGCGTTGAGGAATACAGTAGAATACATAAATATAAATGGACAGAATAACACAGAAAGCACGGTAACAGATACAAAAACAATGGAGATAAGAAAACAAAAAGCACTATAACGGATACATGAGTAAAAAAACTGAAATAAACGTGCCACATTTACAATAGGTAGAATTTTACAAGCATTGAGGCGAAACATCAAATCAGACACAACATTGAAGATACTAAGTGTATTATCTATTGACTTCTATCATAGATGGCTAAACTTGACAAAGCCTAAAGGTACGAGAAAACATGAACTAAACATACATCGTGTAATAACATATGTCTCTTTTGATTTGCCTCATCCTGATAACGAAAGAACATATTTCCACTGGACCAAAGCCAGAAACATGATAGCCAGCGAAAACAGGTCTAAAAATGATAAAATGTCTCTGAAGAAAGAGAGAAGATTCCATTCAAGATGGTTAACATCAACACTGAAGAAATTTTAAACAGTAATGTCTAATCTAGTTTTCATATAAAACTGTATTGCTTGGTAAGCGGCTATTTTTGGAATGATAGCTACTGTAACAAGTGTGGTTAAAGACACAAATGCATCAACAACAAGCAACCAGTACGCACATTTATTTATCAAGCATTTTTCAACATTTATTTCATCTCTGATTTCCGTTGTCTTGTTAAAATTGTCTCCTTCAGAGAGATGTCTCTTCGATACAAAAATGTTCTTAAAAGTTATCGAACTAGCACTTGGTGCATATAGAGGCACACAAAGCTTAACTTTAAAAAATCCAGTGAAGTATATAGTTTAGTCTGAAGTCGTGTAGTCATCTCTGCAGCGTGTAAATTCTCTCTCTCTCTCTTTCTCTCTCTCTGTGTTTGTAAATGATGCGAAAAGTATTACACAAATATTCATGGTGAAGTATATATCAAATCCAGAGGAAGATATAGATCTTTTAAGGATCACCCACACACCACAAAAAATTAAATAACGGTTCTTACCTTTTATCACCTACCTCAACAGAGAGGTAATCCGGAGGATCGAGGTTTATGAGGGAGTTTAAAACTGAAGTTTGAGTAAATAAACAGACTGTTGCTACTTTCCCCGTAACAGATAATTTCAGGCTTGATTAAAAAGACTTAGAGAAACCGAAGACACTGAACAGCCTGTGCAAAGTTCCAACTCAACTGTTCAAAGACAATCATTACAAGTACCTTTGGAAATAGCGATGCAAGATTTTAGAAGTACAAATCCACAAATTAGAGATGAAGTAAGACAAATTGAAACTGATATAGCTGAAATTAAAAGAGTAAAACCATTTATCTTGAAATGATGAACTAATTACAATAGCAAAAGATTAAACTTAGATGAGCAACAAATTGTCCTAAGGTTACTTAACCAAAAAGAAGAATAAGAGATGACAGGATATAGAAAAGCTGTTGAAATTGCATTATAAAAAAAGAAGCTTTTAGAATAGAAATCGAACATCTTGACGAACAGTTAAAATATATAAAGAAGATTTTAAGAAATAAACAAATGGTCGTGCAAGAAATATATTACAAAATGATTTAGACAAAGTTAAAATTAGAAGGTTAGAAACAGTTTTAAGTATCGTAAGATGTGAAAATATTTACAAGGTAAGCTCAGCAAAAGATTAGAACTTATTTTGAAAGAAAATGGTGTAACAATAGTTTATATAACTACAGCGATAGCAATGACTATATCAACAATTACTCTGACAGTAGCAAATTTGGCACAAAGTTCTGTGACTGGTTGTGTTGAGACTGCACCTACTCTTACGTCACTACTCCATCTCCACCTACCCCCTTCACCAAATCAACCTACTCTAGGCGAATCGTTTTTGACATAATAAAAATAAGGCTTGAAAATCTATTATTTGCTTGATTAGGCATAAAGTTATCAGTAACAATACCTGACATTTTGGTCAAATTGTTTCTTTTCGTTGTTTTACCTTTACTTGTTGCGTCATTAGTGGGTTTGTTGCTTTTATTTTTGATTAAAGATGTAAACAAAGTGTCTAAAACAGAAATAGTTAAGCATGCTATTTCATAAATATAGCAGCTCCCGTAATAATAAGAATCAAAATAAATGATTGCCTGTTTATTTTCTTATTTTTTTCATTTTTGACCGTCTGAGTATCCGATTGAATTAGCAGATCTGACAGTAGGACCACCATGGTCATCATAGACAGTAGGACCACCATGGTCATCATAGACAGTAGGACCACCATGGTCATCATAGACAGTTGGACCACCATGGTCATCATAGACAGTAGGACCACCATGGTCATCAGAGACAGTAGGACCACCATGGTCATCATAGACATTCTCAACATAACTGATAAATACTTCGTCTTCTGTTTTGTCCTGTACAGTTATTGTCTTACTGTCACAGATTGCATATCAGCCTATGCAATAATGCTGTTTGTTACCCCAGTATTGATGAGAGGGTTTAACCCCAGTTTAAATGAATCACTCGATTTCTGTAAATTGTTGTTGTATCTGAGGATACTACCCGTTTTCATTACAATGTCACACGGTAACAACAAGATGCCGTCACCACCTACGCCATAGTCTAGTTTGAATCTGTTATGTATTGTCGGAATTTCACAATGATATTTTTGCTTTCGTCTGTGTCGTAACTTTGCTCTCCTAATACTAATAACTCTATTAGCTTGTTAACTGTGTATGATACTGTAGAAACAGATTGTGTACTTGATTTTCTGTTCCGTGCCTGTGCATCTAAAATACAAATTACATATGAGTCAATGCTTTGATTCAATCTAGCTGTTCCTTTATCTCTCATACCATTGCTGTCTTGTCCAAAGAAGCATGTTCAACCTGTTGACGCTTCTTTGTCTACCGTAGAATTCATTTCATCAGCTGGTAATATTCTCCAGTATTCATCAGTACCAGCTCCAGGGCTGTATTTACGATTGTAAACAGCTAACAGAACCGGATATGTAGAGGCAGATTGGACCATTATCAATGAAGTACATGTATTCATTTGTTTCCTTGTATGTGTATCCAGTCATGATGTGACAGAATTTCGAAATTGGTGCAGATCAAATTAAATTGCTTTATATTTATGATATTATTATATAATTTGAATGCATCGTCATCCGATAAATGTTTTTTCATTCAGAAAATCAGCTTTCTCATCTGGAAATAAACATGAAATTTTTATAATGATTTGACTAACTCTGGTATGTTTAGGTTTATCAAATGCATTAGGGAAATCCCACATCCAGATGTTGGCATTCATACTGCTCAGTTTAGCAGAGTCATCACTGTAAATTTTTAATGTGTATTTTTCAAAAATGTTGACTGGTTTGTATGTAAACAGATAATTTGAGTGTAGTATATTTTTATTTCAGTAGATAACTAATGCTAGAGGTGCGTCACTAGTGAAATTTAAAATAGTCAGGTTTTTTTAGTGTGGGATGTGTCTTAAAGATCCACTTTCACATGGTTTAAAAATGATTTTTTGGTTTGAATATCAATTCTTGGATCAGCCAGTTGCGAGAATGATGCCTTATGTTTTTTTTTTTTTTAAAAAAACGTTTTGTTTGATGTGGAATGTGAATGATGCCTTATAGTAATTGACGTTCTGTCAAAGTAAACCATCGTAACATTTCTTTGAAACTAGCTTTAAAGAAATGTGAAAGAACTTGTGCATTTGTTTTTTCTCGACTGATGGCATATGGTGCACGAATCAATTGGACAGGAGGATGAGATTGAAAGGAAGTCGTGTTTAATACTGTTAGAAAGAAAAGAAGCGAATGACGTTTGTATAGTTTTTTTTTAGACAGTCGGAAATGAGGAAGGCGACGTGTGAATGATTAGCCCTCATTCTTTACGCCAATCGTGAAACAAATTTGTACGAAATCTCATAAGCATAATTTAGCCAAGGTGGTCCTAACTGTTTGGCCAACGCTTGAACTTGAGATTTGTCTCTTGGACTTTTAAACAACACCACAGGATGTGCATTGAGACTGATGGTGTGATGCACTTTACTTTGTTGAAATAAATTATGAGTAATGTAAATAATACTAGCATTACAATGATGTCCTTTTCGTGTAAACCAAAGTTTAATTTCTTCTTCGTCTTCTCCAAACATGTCATCGAAGATGACAATATATGTTTGACTAAAGTCAATGGATTCTACTTGACTGTTTTCAGTAACTTGTAAGCCGATTGCCGCTCTTTGTAACACCACACGATATGTTGTGGATGACGATTGAGCAATTTTGATTTGTGTTCGATCAAACGTATGACAAATTCGGTTTTGCTTGAACCACTCTGTCCAGCAATCAATGCCTGCCAACTTTGACGATCTAACTTTTCGTGAATGACTTTGAGAACGGAGGATGCAGCCGTAACTTTTAGGTTGTGTTTGGAATTCTGAGATTCTATCAATGACACAAGACCTTTTATACATTTTATACACGTTTAATTGTTTTCTCTTTATGGTATAACAACAAAAATATTTACATTTCAAAAACACGAAATTAATATTTTCTTTCTTTCATCAGTCATACACGATGTTTTGATATAATAAGCTACCTCTTTATTCCAAGCATCAAATCCAAGACTTTTCCAGTCAAGTACATCCTACCAGTTGTAAATCTGTTTGGTGTAGCCAACTTGCTATAGACACTTCATGGTAAGTATGAAGAGTTGATAAAGTACGACAAATGTTTTCTTCACACGGGGGTAGAGAAGTCGTATTCATCACTATTCGCAACACCTTTAACACAATGAGTTTTTTTGCACAGATACAGTTTTGGTGTTCATGTCTTTGCATGTGCTGTTCATAAATTTGCCACAAAGAATCTGTTGGTAAACGAAATCCAAGAAATGTAGTCACACACACACACACACACACACACACACACACACACACACAAAAAACCACCCAGAGACATTTTATATAATATATACATTACAAATTTACAACAATGTTGGCCATAATCTGTTTATGGATTTAGCACACAACCATGCATAACTGAAACGATATCGTTTACACACACACACAGACACAGACACAGATATATATATATATATATATATATATATATATATATATATATATATATATATATATATATATATATATATATAACCACCCAGAGACATTTTATATAATATATACATTACAAATATACAACAATGTTGGCCATAATCTGTTTTGGACATTATCTGGACTGCATCCATTTCAAACATCTGTGATGGAAGGAAGGCACTGATGGTGCATCTTTAACATCATTAGGTATACAATTCCAAATGATTGGACCCGAAAAAGCCAAACTATTTTTATACAATTCCGTTTTGGGTTTAGGAAGAAGACAGTTTTTGGACGACATAGAGCGTAGTATTTGTAAACTAGAACCTGTAGTGGTATCATTTGTCCTTTTTCTGAACATATCATTTATATAGCTGGGCATAGAACCATTAGAGACTTTAAACATAAATTTAGCTTTTCTTAAATATATTCTTTCATAGATAGTCATGATCTTCATATCATTCATACATTCATGGACATTTTCAACATTATTGTCAAGGATAATTCTGATGACTCGTTTTTGAAGTCTTTCCACTTTTAACAAAATTTTTTAAGGAGCATTACCCCATATGATGTTGCAGTAGTCCAAATGAGGTTGAATATAACTTTTGGACGACATAGAGCGTAGTATTTGTAAACTAGAACCTGTAGTGGTATCATTTGTCCTTTTTCTGAACATATCATTTATATAGTTGGGCATAGAACCATTAGAGACTTTAAACATAAATTTAGCTTTTATTAAATATATTCTTTCATAGATAGTCATGATCTTCATATCATTCATACATTCATGGACATTTTCAACATTATTGTCAGGGATAATTCTGATGGCTCGTTTTTGAAGTCTTTCCACTTTTAACAAATTTGTTTTAGAAGCATTACCCCATGTGATATTGCAGTAGTCCAAATGAGGTTGAATATAACTTTTATAAAACATTATTCTGTCGTGTCAGGTTAGAAATTCTTTGATTTTTGATAGTAACCAGATATTCTTAGACATCTTTTTGGTAACGATACTGATATGCTCTGACCATAACATATTGTTATCAGCCTGAACTCCTAAAAGTTTCTCTTGAATAAACCTACCTATTATCTACAGAGTATGATCAAAGCCAAGGTGCATTTTCAACATTTTATTCAGCCTTCTGTCTTCAGATTGTAACAATATTAACTTTAAGAAATTAGTGGGGCCTCTACTTATACCGGCGTTCCGTAATCTCGCGGTACTAACGAATTGAACTGTTATAAATTATTTAAAAAATACTCACCCGCCTATAATTCTGCTGTTGTTTTATTCTTTAACATCTGTTTCCAATTTGGCACAAATATATTTTTATTGCCGTAAAAGATTAGATTTTATTTTCCGCTCATTAACACGCAAGGTGACAGCCATCATTTTTAAAGGGAGGTTACCATAATGTCGCGGTAAATGAGTATTTGTCTCTAAGGTGGCTCAGAAGGGTAATAACACGAATGAAAGGTCAAAAAAAGTATCCACAATACTCAGGTCTTTGAAATGATATATTATTTGTTAGGGTGGATGGAGGGTGGTCAGTTCAGTATAACTTCGAAAGTTGAATGTTTCATGTTTCTAAAGTCAATTCTGATCATCCCGTTACAAAATTTTACCCTTGTTGGTTTGATGCGAAAATAATAGACAAATTTCATAATTATGCAATATTTTCACTTTATCAGATATGAAAACATATCTACTATGCCATAATAATGAAATATTACTATTTTTATTTTAAAAATAAAAGCAACAGAGAATGAAAGTAACATAGTTTTAGGGTTTTAATTAAGCGTGCAGAATTCAATACAGTTATAGTCCTTATTTTCTACCATACTTTTGTTCACCTGACTGAGCGATGCGGTAAGATGTCATGTGATTCTGATACATCAGTAACATTCACTGACATGCAGACGACCATTTTCTGTTAACTGTGGAAAATATTTACTGTTTTTGTGTTTGGTATAGTGTAGTGGTGAAGGAGGGTATACAGTTGGATTTAATTTTCATTGTATTTTCTATCCTTTCATTTTTTCTTCCTAGATTACCACAAAACGAAACATTTCTTTGATATTTGGTGTTCAAACTCTTCGATAGCTTCCTTGTTACGCTGTTGCTGTGATAAACAACACAAAGGTGTCGCACTATTGTATTTATTACTGAAATATGATTTACCGCGAGATTATGGAACCTGCAAGAATATGAGAAACGACTATACTGTAATGCCGTAGAATACACAAAAAGATTTATCTGGGGTTACTAGAAACACCGAAATACACTGAAAAACCGAAATACGCACCCAAATCCACATGTATTTACATGTTCTCAGTGTATATATCGGTGTACACACAGGAATTATCATTTGTTTTTGATTGAATAATAATATAAAGCAGAAAAAAATATGATTTATGGGATTTTGATATGAATTATTTATTTTTTTCCTATTTTATAGCACAATTCATGTAATGGCGTCACTCGGTCGTACTTGATTCGACAGATATGACAAACATCTAATCGTAGTAATACATACACAGAATGAAAGTGAGAAGTATCAAAAGTATTCGCCGACATTATATTATATATTTACTTTAACTTTTAATGATATAGCTTTTGACAAATAAATAGCATTTAATTTAATTTTTGTTTGAAAGGTTTCCAAATATTTGGCAATAGTGAAACATTTACTTATATACTGCTTTTGTTGATATGACAGTTGATTGTAAGGGTGTTAAGAAAGTCTTTTTCTTGGAAATATGTGAACGGGGAATATTCATAAAGGATTCGGAATTGACAAAGAGTTCATTTAATGCCCAAAGACAAAAAAATAAGTAAACTGGTTTCGATGTTGAATGTTGGATTCATTAGACTGAATGCTAGATTCCCAAAAGACTATGATGCAGACAAGGTGCATTTTAATGAGAAAGGACAAAACAAGTTATTTTTGTTGTTGTTGTTGTTGCACAAGGTAAAATAAACCTAACCGAAAACAATAAAATATAGCACATTATGACGAAATCTCTGGTTCATGTTTAGATTTTTAGCAGCAATTGTCACTGTTCGTACATTAATTTTTCGTTTCCTTTGTCCCGGTTTTCGTTGATTAGTCCTTGGTGCAACAACAGTTGTCTGACCGTCCGTGGAAATCATGTATTTGTGTCTATGTCAATATGGCGTCTAAAGCGTTTGAACAAGTTTGTGCGGTGTTGCTCTGTCATTTTTATCCAGTCTGTTTTTGTCGACGGAAATTGTTTATGACTGTCAGCAAGCCGGAATTCTCCAGTGCATACTAGAGCACTCCTCAGATTTCTGAATTGTCCGGTTACTAATTCATGTGTCAGTTGTACAAATTCCGTGAGCGTTTTCGTCTTCCAGTCAACTGTCTGTTTAAGAACATGGTTCATGTACTCACAATTTTTATTTTTCCACATGCGGTCTATCTCATAGATTTTTAATGGATTATTGACTTTTAGTTTGATATTTGTCTTTATTTTTTTTCCGAAAGTAATTAAGATATTTTCCTGAAATTCCAGCACAATGATTTTCGAAAGTTTTACATTTATCGTCAAAGCAAATACTGCCATGAGCGTCAACTAGTCCGTCTTTCCCAAAAATTTCTTTCAAGATATTGTTGCGGTCAGTCACGGTAACTGCGTCGTGTGTCAATATATGTCTAACGTTCTATTATAAATGGCGTGTGGACAGAACGTGTGTTGCTTCGGGCAGAACTGACGTAATGTCTTTGACTAGAACCTTCTCATCATCACTTCCAATTACAAGGCTCTTAAGATTCGAATCCATAAGTTTTACTTTCAGATGATGGAAAAAATCACTGTAAGTTTCGAAATCGCTATTGCCGTGAATGAAGAGCGGTCCAAGAAAGATTGGTGGTTCGCCTGTTCTGACTCGTTTTACCGTAATTTGCTTGTAACATGTATATCGTCACATGCATTTTACACAGCATAAAAGTTTTGTCAATGCAAAGGGTAGTCTGCCCGGAGCAACAAAAATTCTTAATGTCTGTCATCTGTTCGTCTGTGTACAAAATTACAGAAGGGGGTTTACCGCTGGTCCTGATAACTGATCGTACAAAAGGGTTATTTTCAGTTACCAAATATTCGAGATGTCTGATTTGGTCAGCAATACTGTTGGAGTGTCCTGGGGCTTTTCTCTCCTTTGATTTTTGATATTTTTGCTTGTCATAAATTGTTGATGTCTTGTCGGTTGGGACAGTTCACCATATTTTGAAGTCAGTTTATTTAATATTTGATGCGGTTTCATTTTTCCAGTCATTTCTCTAATGTCATCTAAAACATGATAAGGAGTCCGCAAATATTCTGTAGTCTGTCGCGAGTTTCCATGCGGCGTTAAACCAGGAAATTTCCCTACATATTCAACCAGTGACAAATTACTTGCCAGACCCCCCTCCCCTAGCCATGTGACCCTCTCTTTGTACATATTGTACTTTTTTAACTGAGTATAGTACCTGTGGATCACGACAACTTGATCTTTGCCAGGTTGCGGATCCAAAGGTCTATACTCAGTTTTCCGCTGGACTTGTCTTTTTAAAGAATACTTCCCATTTTTAAAAAAAAAACATGGTCAGATTCCAGTTGTCATACAGCAAATAGTAGGATTTAGGGGATGCACCAGCAGATGTATCCCATACACCACAGTCGTCTGAAAAAGAACTTTTGCCATTATTCGACCTCTTTTTGAGGTTTTTTGCATTATTCACAATGAAGTAATCATTTTCTTTCAAACCAAATGGAATGCATTCTACGCTCGAGTCTGATTTTAACAACAATTCCACAGCTTTTCCTGTGTCAAGAAAATGAACCAACTCTAATTTGCCTTTTGCTGGATGTCTGTATGTGTCATTTCCGTCTTTTACCTCCTTGTGTATGTCAGTTACGTCGTCGATTATATCAGTATGTAACTCATTACTAATGTGTTTTGCCGTCATGTCAGAATTAACAGAAATACCACCCACTTAGTCGTCTAATGAGTCATCTACTGAGTCATCTAACTATATAGTGACCATAAGCACCTTGTTTTGATATAACAGAGGCACAAAGTGATTGGGTATAAACCCATTTGTTTTTTCTGAGACAGACATTTGTGTCCACATTATGTATGCTGCGGGAGATGCGGATTTGTTCACTGCCCTTCCAACAACCTTACGATTAAAATGTTCTTATGCAAAAATTCGGCTTGTAACTGTGGCGGATAATAAGAACGAATGGGTTTTGAGATGCTGGCACTTAGTGCATAAATGTGCGCCATTTCAGAGTAGGAACTAGCCTCAATAGCGTCTTTCACAAGCTTTGAATAGTCACTAACAAAAATGCGATTATCACAGATCAAATCTACAAAACTGTTGGATTTTTCATCATAGTAAATAGGATTCAGAATCAGTTCTATTGCAGTTCGTAGTCGCAGAAGTTCGTGAAAGTTTTCTGAACCAGTGAGTGCTCTAGAAACTGCTCTATGTAAACAGTTACCATCACCACCAACTTATATTGGTACAAGTTCCCTTAATATAGCTGGATGATACATTTTAAAAATTTCCACTGAAACGCATCTTTCTCTCCATTGTTAGACATGTGCCCTAATTCTGGAATCAAAATCCCGTAGGTGATAAGAAGTTTACTTTTGGACTTTGCAGCATTGGTCAGGGTATTCTTTTCCTTCAAATGGACAGCTTTCTCCAGTCTGGAAATGTATTTTTACAGTGTCATTTAAATATAAACACAGACATGTCCTTAATATAAGCTACATTGTTTCGCTTCAAAAAATCAAAACCGGGTGCCGTTTCTTTAATGTGCTCGACATTGTTATCTTAGTTTGAATAAGAATTTGGATCACTGGGAGGTCAATAAAGGGTGTGCAGTCAATTAAAAAATGAATAATAATATAACGTGTGCAGGACGTGACGGGTATCAATGAACACATGGTTGGTGTGATATTTCACAGGATTTTAATGAATACATCGAGAAAGGTAGATTAAAGCATTAAGCAGAGGGCAAGAATGGCCAGATATAGGTATATATAGTTTAAAATCATTTATTTTAAGAAACTTTGTCAGTTGCAATTGCAAACGGGGATTTAGTAGAAAGCATGAGCTTATTAGAGAACTGTCTCCCCAATAGTAACAACAAATATAAACAAAGAATAAGAACTACATAAATATGATTCAAAGGTTGTGACTTAAATCAATTACTTAAATATTTTAGTCATCCTAATGAAGTTTTGCACAGACAATAATAACATGTAGTGATTTCGTTGTTTTAGCTTGAGTAAGAAATGGGTTCAAAGGGATGACAATATAGGGTGTGCCGTCAATTCGAAAATGAATTAGGCGACTTAAAAGATGAATTAAACCGACTTTCACTGTCCGTTCCGAATTAAGAGACTTAGAAAAAAGATTGTTTTCTTAACTTGAATAAGAAATGAGATCAAAGGGAGGACAATAAATGTTTGTGCAGTCAATTAGAACATTAATTAAGCGACTTGAAACAATATGAATTAAGCCGACTTACACCTTCCGTTCCGGAGATTACCTCCGTCCCGGAACGATCAGTCGTTTATCATACCACCTCCGTTCGGGAACGATCAGCCGTTTATGATACCTATCCAATAATGTTCAACCGAGTGACGAGTGCTATAACTAGGAAAAAAGTAAATAATTGGTATCAAAATCGCTCCAATCATATTTTATTTTGCTTTATATTACTATTCAAACAAAAACAAATCATATTTCCTTTGTGTACACCGACATATACACCGAGAACATGTAATTACATGTGTATTGCGGTTTTTCAGTGTATTTCGGTGTTTCTTGTAACCGGTTTGTCTGTACTGTAAAATGTACAGTGTCTGCTAAACAGGAGATACGTATGCTTCATTTTTCTAAAGAAAACTATAAACATTAAAAAAAAATTATAGAAAAAATATTTAAAATATAAAAATATTGTTAAAAAGTAGTAGCACATCAACTGCAAGCTGGACAGTGTAAGCTGATATATATGTGCAACCTATACATCTGTGTGCTGTTGTTAGCTCACGAGGTAGAGCTTCTACCTATCACGCTGAAGAACATGGTTCGATTACCACGTAAGATTTCGTTCTGTTTTTTTCCGATTTTTTTTTTCAAATGCCTGCAATCTCCATCATTGTCCATTTACAGGTTAGAAACTAGGCTCAACTATTTCACAAACCAGTTCAATCGTATAAGATATTTAAAAAAAATAAAACAAAATAGAGAATCGCCTGCGACAAAATGTGAATTAATTATGCAAATGCAAATTGTACATTGGTCTGCAAATAATGGATCTTTTAAAAATGATTGATAGTATATTTTTGGGTGGGGTAGGGGGGCTAGTCTTGTAACGGAAAGGGGGTGGGGGACCCGGCTTTTATTCTGCGTTCGGAATTGCTGCCTGCCCAGCAGACTGACACTATCTACTTTCAGCACCATTTGGATTTAGGGCCAACTAGACAGCTAAATAAGTTATCTGGTGAAATCTCAGTGTAAAAATGATTTTTTGTTAAGGCGGAGTAGCGATAAAAACATGCCCAAAAGAGCACCAGTTTTATTTAGGACCAACTAGACATCATAAGAAATCTTTTAGTAAAAACTCCATGCTAATATGATCATTCATTTAGGAGGAGTAGTGATAATAAGATATTCAAGATCAGTGGCCATATTGGACATCAGATTGCTATCCATTTTTTTAGGACTAACTAGACATCATAAGAAGTCTTCTGGTGAAAACCTTGTATCAATACGACTTTCGTTCAGGAGGAGTAGCGATAACAAGATTTTCAAGATGGCTACTGTGGCGGCGATGTTCGACATCAGATTGACACCATTTTCATTTAGGACCAACTAGATATCAGCGAAGTCTTTTCGTAAAAATTCCATGTTGATATGACCATCCATGCAGGAGGAGTAGCAATAACAAGATTTCAAGATGTCCAGTGTGATTGCCATAATGCATGTGCGAACGATACCATTTTCATTTAGGAGAAAACTAGATCATAGGATGAATGTGTGTGTAAAGTTTCATTGCAATTCCCTAAGTAGTTTAGGAGGAGTAGCGATAACAAATTTGTGCTAACAGAAGACGGATGACGGATTACAGACCATCTTATGGGATGGTCTGTCGTCCGTCGTCCATCTTCCTTTAGCACAAGTCTACGACCAGAAGAGCTACAAATGTATATAACAAAAAAATTAGAAAAAAGGAAGCATATGAAAATGCATGCTGCCAGGTGATATAATAATAAAGAAACTTAAAACAAAATGGAGGTTTTATAATAATACACGAAACAAAGCCAACAAGAAAAAAAAATCAACTTAAGAAGAGGATGTATTGTGGTGTATATATATAAGAAGAGGATGTATTGTGGTGTGTGTGTATATATATATATATATATATATATATATATATATATATAAGAAGAGGATGTATTGTGGTGTGTGTATATATATATAAGAAGAGGATGTATTGTGGAGTATATATATAAGAAGATGATGTATTGTGGTGTGTGTATATATATATATATATATATATATATATATATATATATATATATATATATATATATATATATATATAAAAGAAGAGGATGTATTGTGGTGTATATAAAGCCCTGGGCAGAAGATACTCGAGGCCTACTTTATAAAATGGTGTATGTGCTAAAAATGTTACATATTATCTATAAACGACAGATTCCTTTCTGAAAGAATTTGAGGAAGTGTTATGCCTGAAAACGCTTAAAATGCAGGAGGTCCAGGGAGCTTCATACCCAGGGCTCCTGGGGGTGGGGGTGTCCCACAGACCCCTCGCCAACTTGTTTATGGTGGTAATATATCAGACAAGAATGAACACATAGTGTGTGTTTGTGCACGCGCGCCTGTTCATTCTTGTCTGGTATATCACCATCATATACATGAAAAGACTATTTATCTGCTAATTCTATAAATAAATCTTCACTCATTGAAAGTCTGAACAAGACTACTTAAGTACATCAACCATCCATGTACCACTTTTTTCCAGCCAAATATTCTTGTCTCTTGAAACGTTTTCGAGGAAGTACTATCGATGTTACGCGTCAGTCACTCCGTCTCTGAATTAAGGAAGGAAACAATCCCTATTCTTTTTCAATGAGATAAGTGTACTAGCTTTTCTGTTGCATAATAACTGATACCTGTTGTGGCTTATGTGCAACAGGTGTCAGTTATGACCTGACTGACAATCATACGGTAAAACAGGCGGAGCGCAACCAAGGTACACAGTATCTGATATCCTGATGTATTTTATTCTTAAGAATTTTACCTTGGGGCTCAGGGAATGTAATTTTGCTCGATTTTACTACGGCTTATTTGCATAAGCTGTAGGAAATATCAGCTGGATTCAGTAGAGCAGTGTAACTGGAACTCAGGTGCGTGAATGTTACACTTATTAATTTTCAGTATGACACTTTAATATTAATCACAATCATCAATCATCGTGATTATCAATGTGGAATCACTTTTCATTTTTTCAAAAAATGTCACCTTACGAATATAATAAATGTACATATTATAGTACATAATGATAATATAATATGATGCTGTATTATACTTAGTATTTATGAAATGAGTACTAATAATTAAAAAGAAAGGAACAATTATAAAACATAAATTTTAATGACACATACTTAGGATCTTATGTATGCACATCAGCAAGTACCCCGACCATGAATTCAAACAAATTGTAAAGCACTTATAGCGTCCAATTGGATACATAGATCTCTAAATAGTTTGATAACTGTTTTCTTTTCTTTAGAGAGAGAGAGAGGAGGGGGACATTTCATAAGAGGCTCGTTTGATTTTGATAATGGGGTGGTTCGTTTTACATTTTTAGGCACATTATATCTCTAACTCACTGGACACACACACACACATAATGGTGAAAGTGGATTATGTTACTAAATAAAAAGTGTCAAGTGTAAAAGTTTGTAGAATCCCCGTATTGCCTTCCCTCCTCCCCTCGGATTGAGGTTTATTTTATACCTAGAAAGTTTAACTGAAATGAGCCATATTCCAAATTAGAAGAGGGTGGAGTAAAAGGTACTTGCAAATACATGTATAATTCAATTTGATGCTGATCTATCACCTCCTATTGGAAAAGTGTGCACAAATCTAACCATCCAATTGTTCTTCCTTGCTTCAAATTAAGCCAATAACTCGCTATGCAATCTTAGCTATAATACCATAAACTTAACCAAAATAGTCCTGAAATAAAAATCTGTAATAAGTGTGTAAAACCCTGCTCATAATTTAAGCTATGATAAGAGACCAACTATGGGATTCATCTGATGAACTAAATTACTGTAAGTCAAAAAAGTTGCAAAGAATGTTGTTTTTTGTTACGTCACTAATATTTCATGTAAAATATAATTGCTAGGAAATGTTTGGCCATATTGCCTGCCAAACGTTAATAAAGTACATTTGATGAGTAAAGTGACTGCAATTTTTCCAGAATATTATTCTTAATAGAGACCAATGACTGTTAAAGCATTCGCTATAAAGAAATAATTATTAAAAAAAATGAAGCCGTTTCGTTGCCATTTCTTGGCATTCTAAAAATTCTTGACTTACTCCTTAGAAATGCAATATTGTCTATGAGAACTCATCTTTAGTTGTGAAAAGCGATTCTCATTTTGGGAAAGTGTTTGTCTGGCAGAATAATATGTTATCGATCATGTCCATGGTGCGGAGGTTGCAATGCGAAAGATCTGTACATTTCATGGAATAAAATGCTTATTTCTTTCAATGACTGACACTTTCTAGTTTTAGTTGGCCGTGTATACACGTACCTTGACTTCCATGCGAACATAGTAATTATATACATATAAGTGTACACAAAAATAAATAAATACAATACTATATTTACTATTTAGTCCTCCAAACAATTGTTCAGAAAATTTTTCATGCCAACAACATCACTTTGCACATTATTCTGCAGTGTTTCTATTCTGTTCATTTGTTAAAATGTATGAAAATAAAACATGTCAAATGGAAGATGGAATGCAATAAATATTATATGTTTCCTTTGTTCACCAGGAGAAGTCTGTGATAAATCAATGTTCCAGTATATGCACCGGTTTTCATAAAACTAGAAAAATTTACACGCATCCATATATTTGGTCATCCAGGACTACCAAAATGAATCTCGTCTTTGTCATCCTCTTCACAATAACGTTTTCTTAAAAATCTGATTTGCGTCCTGGGAAATATTTTCTCTCTTTAAATGCATGCGCTGATATGCTTGATCTGTTTCTGATACTCTTTTCCGTGTCAATTGCTTACTGTCGATGACAACCTTTGATTTAATATGAAAAAACGGATTTCATTTAATTTTTTGCTGTTGTCACAAAAATATGTGTACTAAAACTCTTTTGTATAATATATGAACGAAAATGTACATGGGTTTCGTTGTCGCGTACAGCGTTGTCCGGGGTGTATAGTTTCAGCCGTAGCTATTTCAAAATACTGAGTTCGGTTCACCCACTCATGCACGTAAAAAGTGCCGGTAGTAAGAACCCCGATTAACTCGATTTGTCTGGCCGTGGAATTGACCAAAATCAGGGTACTTATAACTCAAATTGTGTGTATGGTCACAATACAGATGAGTCTTGTCAGGATGCTGTCCGGTTTACAGAAGCATTCTTCAGCTGTAGAGGTATGTAAAAATGAAAAATATATTATTTCTTGCTATCCGTTTTATGTGATATAATTGTTTTATATATTTGATGTTTCGGAATTTATTCCAAACAGTATGGGGAATCAGACCTATGTCACATAACACCATGTTATTGAATATAATATAATCTGTTTCAAGTAAGCCATTTTTATATATGAACAGTCAAGTTTAATTAAATTATACGATGCCTGCATTCAATGATAAGCAGTGTTCGAGTTTTTAAAATCCAGTGCGACAGATTCACGTACGAATGTTTTTATGATAATAATAATCTCGTACAGTCGTTATTATGAAATAATTTAATGCCTAGCAAAGTTAATTCATTTGCGCGCGTGCGTAATGTATATCATTGTATATGTACTTAACCGTGTCTACTCTATCACACGGCTCAGTCATTGTATGTTGGCTGTTCACAGAGAGTCCTCAAACTTTTGGGTTTTGTGTGACCCAGATACTGCTGTCGATGGTGACGTTGGTCCGGATGACTGAATTGGTTTACTCGGTGTGAGAGGCCAAAGATGTTGGACCAGTGGTTCTTCGGGATAAGGAGGCTATCAAGGAATCTTTCGGCAGGCTGGGAGGATAGGAACAAAGCTTTGACCGGTTCCATTTAGGAATGATATCATGTTGTCATATCCATTTTTGAACTTTGTGCGCATCATTTTGTTGTATCCATTCTTGGACTCCATGCGAACGAGTAAGTTGTCAAAGTCATTCATCATTCATATGCATTATGAATAAACACCTCATTTACGTAATTGTCTTAGTTTTTTCGCTGGATCGAATCCCACATGCCTTAAATCCTGTTACAGCTGTCTTTCATATATGTATCACTTTTTCAGTTCTAATACCAATGCTCTTCTTTATGCTTGTATCCCCTCATATTATGAAAACAATCTTGGAGTGCAAACAATTGAATTTTAATTTAATAGAATAGATAGCAGGCAAAATTCATAAGGAATCCTAAATTGTCTTAAGGTCTCCTTTTTTCCTGCGTTGAATGAGTATTCCACAAACGGGACACAAACGTAATGGATCTGAGCAGATGGCACATGTTAAATGTCCACACTCGAGCGCGCGCCTGATGCGGTTTTGTCGGCAAATTCTACACATTTTTTTTCGTAGTTCCTGGTTTGGGGCTGCTAAATAAAATATCTGCTATGAGCTTTCTCTCTGCAATAAAGATAACACATGTTATCATGTATACCAATCAATACATAACAATTAAATGTTGTACTCTATATCATAGGTTATTAGGAAAAATGTGGTGAAATCGATCTAAGGTTTTGTTTTTGTTGTTTCTTTCAAAGAAAGAAAAGATTGCGGCTGATTGAGCAAGTTCTCGATCACGAAAGAGAAAGATAGCCTTCCTCCAGCAACAACAACAAAAAAATGACACTAAAATACGAATGAAAAACTACTCAAATGCACCAGTTAATATATGGTGCAAAATTGACGTCCATCTGTAAATTTCCTTATGTGAACAGACTTGAACACGCATGCAAATTTGCATGGTGTGTAAATTTGCACTATCCCTAGAGGTGGTACAAAAGTAAGATATGCACATGTGTAAATCTGCAGTGTTCAAATTTATGTGAACGCTATACAAAATACACACACTTGTTTATTTGTTTAATTATGCATATAAAAATTACCCTTAATTTACATAAAAGTGTATTTGTGACATTTTCATCACTACAAGGTGGTCATCATGGCTGTTGGTATGTTGCCACTTGTTATAGTGCAACTAATTTGTGTACATATGCACTCGTTTCTATACACGAATATATGCATATCCAATGAAATATTGCTGTCGGATCGGATCGGATAGGATAGGATAGGATAGGATAGGACTACTCAAATGCATCAGTTAATATATGGTGCAAAATTTAGGTCCATCTGTAAATTTCCTTATGTGAACGGATTTGCACACGTAGGCAAATTTGCATGGTGTGTAATTTTGCACTATCCCTAGAGGTGGTACAAAAGTAAGATATGCACATGTGTAAATCTGCAGTGTTCAAATTCATGTGAACGCAATAAAAAAAATCACACACTTGTTCATTTGTTTAATTATTCATATAAAAATTACCCTTAATTTACATAAAAGTGTATTTGTGACATTTTCGTCACTACTAGGTGGTCATCATGGCTGTTGGTATGTAGCCACTCGTTATAGTGCAACTATTTTGTGTACATATGCACTCGTTTCTATACACAAATATCTGCATATCCAATGAAATATTGCTGTCGGATAGGATAGGGTAGGATAGGATAAGGATAGGATAAGGATTAGGATAGGATAGGATAACTTTTTGTCAACAAGACACGGCACACTCGTGCACCTCTCCGCGCCTGCGCGAACATTCATCTTTTTCAAGGACGCCATATTAAATGGTTGTGTCGTTCATAACGTGACCAGAGGAAAATTGCTTGTTGCGAGTTTAAACTACGTTTGGTTCTCCTGTCAGCTTTATTCCATCTAGTGTTACAATGGTCTTCTTGGGTTACCACGTTGTATCCATCCTTTAGGGGTTAGGGTACACCATCTCTTAGTCAAATACAATTGGCTCACGGGTAAGTCTTGTGTGTTTATTATAACGCATCATAGGCCCGACCGCAATTAAGAAGACAGGAATTCATAACTTCCTTAATAAATAATTGATCAAACATCAATTTGGTGTTTTTCTTCTAATTCACCATTGTATTTAAATACCACGCTTGACGCGTCGCATTGTTGTTGTGTACGTCTGAATTGCCGCTAGAGAGCAATAAAAGGTTTAAACAACTCAACGTCTAATCCTTATTAAACACAGGTGCGATGAGGTGTGTAATGTACATAACAATATTTACCTTTGAACATTCACTGGGGTGCATTTAGCACGCAGTGTATGCAAACAAGTCATATGAACTGGTGGGTATATAGTACGCGGTATATACAAACGGGTGAGTTTCCACGTGTGGAAATAATACAATATTGTTATTATTATTATTGTTCTCCTTCAGATAACTTCTTAATTCAGGTAACAATTGGTTACCTTCTGCAAATATACTGGGGTGTATATAGCACCCAGTACATACAGACAGGTGAGCTTTACGTATGAAGAATAATACAATATTATTTTTATTATTATTGTTCTCTATTGTTCTCTTTCAGATAACATTTATTTTAGAGAACAATGTCGGGTCAGTCTGTAGGAGGTCTGTTCTTTTCG